>OVBI01000271.1:0-97498 GCA_900406495.1 Sisymbrium altissimum | reverse complement strand
AATGGTTTGGTCTAACACATGGACACATAGTTTTAGTTTAAAAGAAGCTAAACGAAGATGCAAACTCAATAATTCAAACAAAACATTTCACAGGAAAATTTCCAATCATATGAACATTTAGTTAAGACTAAATTGAAAAAAGAGTGACTAAATTATCTTGTTCCTAGCG
This sequence comes from Sisymbrium altissimum, assembly GCA_900406495.1. Classification (NCBI taxonomy): domain Eukaryota; kingdom Viridiplantae; phylum Streptophyta; class Magnoliopsida; order Brassicales; family Brassicaceae; genus Sisymbrium; species Sisymbrium altissimum. Next base: position 97,329 of record OVBI01000271.1, on the reverse strand, counting down.
TCTTCAAGCTTTTTGAGAATCTCTGCAGGAGTTCTATCCAACTCGTCTGCTATTTTCCTCTGCAAGTCTATTGGAAGTGTCGGGAACTGCTCACAAAGATCTCCATCTATCACATCCTGTTTAAAGCAGAAAAAAAGACACGACGTCATTCAGACAACCAAGAGAGCTAAATCTATTATATGATATGATGAAGATGGAGGAGAAAAATGGGTACCTTGACCGGAAAATATGCAGATCTGTAAGCCATGTGGTCCCTCCCACAGAGAGGAGGATACTCCTGCCTCATATGCATCTCGAGATGAGAGAAGAAATCGACATCATCACGGGATGTGAATGCATGCAATGCTCCAATGCTACCCATCACTGTTCCATACATAATGGATTCGGATCCACCCGGGATCATAGAAGCTTTCTGCAAGCAGGTCACGACGTCCCCGACATGGAACTGCACTATCTCGTCCACTTTGTTTGGTGCTCCATTCAGCTTTCCTTGCTCCCACTTGATCTTCCCGCCTGTCGGGTCTTCTTCTATCTCTTCCGACACATCCTGAGGCAACCGCACAAAGTAGACATTCCCAAACTTATCTGCACCTGCCATGGTGTCGAAATCCACATGGTGCGATGCTGTCAGCCATCTCGGAACGCAGTCATCCGCAAATATGTATAGCTGATTCTCATCGCGCCTGTACTTGCAGTAATGGAATGACTGCAGCACACAACAACAGCAAAAAAAATATAAAAGAAGGCCCTTATAGTTTAGTCAACAATATAAGTAAGATAATACTACTTCAAGAACCAAATATGAAAAAGGAAAAAGGGAGCACTCACCTCTTGAATGTCACCAACGTAAATACGGTCACGGTATGTTTGAATAGAGATAATGGTGTTTGGAAATAGCTTGTTTTCACATTTCCTAAGCAGTCTCTTTTTCCCCAAATCATACAATCTGAGCACAGGTCCGATTCCTGCCAGCAGTCTTCCCTGGAACTGGCATAGTGCAAGAGGAACACCTTCCACTTGCGTCTTATGAAGCAGCTCAAGAGATCTCCCTTCCTCCACAAACTTATAAATATGTATGAACCCAGCCACGAGATTCTTTTTGGGCCAGAACTGCATCCCTTTGACCGTGCCAACAGCCAGCAAAGCACCATGCTCTTTATCATGGAAATTCACCGTGCAGACACTGTAAGCAGCTTCGTTGTCCTGAAGTTCCAGTAGACAAGTTGTAGCAGCTGTCTTAGGGTCAACAACTCTGATGCAGGAAACCCACTTCCCTGACTCTGCTTTCGGATAACCATACTGCTCATCACAGAGCGGGTCTTCCTTATCCTCATCGTCCGCGCCATTCTCCATCTGATCTGCACTGCCATTACCATTTTCTCCCGCTCCACCGGCCTCGAAGCATTCCTTTCTTGCCGCTTCGCGCTCTTCTGCGGTGAATGCTCCCTGGTCGCTCTCGATGATAACCAGCAGCTTCCTCTTGGGCTGGACAACAAACTTTCTAGGCGTGTACCTCAGAGGAACCACGGTTTCGTTGAACGTTTCCCCAAGACGGTCAAACATGAAAATCCTGAGAGCATCCCCGGCAACAGAGACAACACCTTCGGCACACTGGTCAGATGAAAAAGGGGAAGCAAATTCCAAGGTCTCGTAAGAGAGAGGCGTCAAGTGGAAGTGTCCCCGATGTATATAACCAAGCCAAGGTCGACTAGACAAACACAGCATCGCAGACCGACCTCTCACAGCAATGGAGAATAACTTGGGTGGCTGCAGCCCCAAGAACCGAGAACGAGAATCAGAGAGCTGACCAGTCACCATATCAACCACTGTTCTGAAAAGAACACCGTTCTGCAGACCAGAGTTAAGGAAGAGACTCGCCGGGTGATCCGCACCGTCATCCCCACCAATTGATGCTTGAACTTCGAGGAACAGCAGAGACTCCGGAGCGGAGGAGACACTCTGCACGCTGAGAATCTGCAGACAGTCATCGGGGTCCAGAGAAAGGATGCGAACAGTGTTATCATAGGATCCCACAGCAAGAAAGCGAGATCTTTGCCTTCCTTCAGGAACAGGCGCAATGTCAAGGCAGGCCACATCTCCAGACATTTCATGTTTCTGCACCTCCATCAGCTGACCGGTCATATCTGCCTCAAAGTATATTAGCTCTCCCCCACTCAGCGCAATCACGACTTGAAGCCGATTATACCCAACTTTAACAATCGACTTCTTGCCAGGAGTTTTCCATTCTTTAATGCGCCCATCTTCCCTTATGTGGCGGATACCATTGGGATGGACTTGCATGAGCGAATCATCACCGATGAGAGAGACGGCCAGGGAAGGGGTAGTATCAAGAAAGCCACTGTCATTGACTTCTTCAACTGTTTCACCAATTGAAAGAACCAGAGTGGCATTGGTAAAAGAGACAACGATATACGCATCAAACTCATCACTCACGTTCTTCTTGACCGTCCACACGGCATTTGGCTGACCCGGAAGCTGAGAGACGGCCATCTCGCTGATGGCCAAACCGGGTCTCAGTATCCTTAGAGAGGATCGTGGACCACGGCCGCAGAGTGAAAAGATCTGAGGGGTTTCTTCCTCGAAAAGGTTGAGGATTTTCATGTCCATGAGCGGCATCAGACTCTCGACTTGGTCAATCCTAACAAGGTTCTTAAGTCGTCTGGGCTGGAAAAAGACAGGCTGAAAACCCTCTTCGGTCTCCATGAGACTAGAGGATGAAGACTCCACATCGGGTTCCTCCCCTATGGCCTGAAACTGATACAAACCATGGTTACCAAACTCTGAAGCAGAGAAAAGAAATCCCAGCTTCAAGACACATATGGAGGCAGCGACAGGGATGGTGTCGAAATATTTGATCTTCAACTCGGATACATGGTCGCCATCATGATCCAAAGTAACCTTGAAAACATCGCCATACTCGGTCTGGAGAAGAAAGAAGAAGGTGGTTTTCTGCTTGTGCATGGCAGCAGAAACTACCAAGACCCCTCTTTCAGCAGGCAAATCAGCTCGTCTAGGAATGACGGCTCTCACATCCGGATGACCCTGATTCTTGTAAATAACAAAATTCTCAGCGCAGACCAAAACTCCGCTGGGGCCATCAGCTCCTCCAGGAACGGTAACAAGCATGTTGGCGCCGTTGTCGACCGGCTCAGACCACTTTCTGGAGACGTGGTTGAGGCCAAGATCGAGCTCATAGAAAGTGAGATGCTTTTGAGCCTCGCTTGCGGCCTGGCCAGTAGGGTCCTGGTCGGCCTCGGAGTAATCAAGCTCAATGGCTGCAAAGATGGGGTTGTCGAAGCCACAGTCGACGCCGCAGACGGAGTAGCAAATGGTGTGAGACTTGTGAGCCTCCAAGGGGGAAGAGATGGTCAGCCTAGCGGCAGTGTCTCGGTTGAGCACGTAGACGAGCTTCTGCTTCTCGCAGGCTCCAACCATGACTGCGCGGCCTTTGGGATCGACGGCCAAGTACTGGCCAGGGACGATTCTCCGGCAGCCAGACTTGCCGAAAGTCTCCTGATGGACTTTGTCGAACACATTCTTCTCCTTGTTGTACTCTAATATCACTATCCTACCCGAATCCGACCCCACCACTATGTAGTCCTTGTGCGCACCCGTCAACCTAAACTGCGCTAAGGATCTAATCGCCCCGAACACTTCCACTGAGTGAATCGTTTGGATCTTACCGTTCTCGTCCGCCCGCAGCAGATCCAGAATCTTCCCCCGCGCCACCGCTATCTCCTGCGTCTTCCCCCCCGAGAAGTTCCCGTTTATCGCGCATATTATCCCCGTCGCCTGCTGCAGTGTCAGGCTGTACAGATACATCCTTCCTTCCTCAGTGTCAAGCAGCACCAACGGCTACGGTTCACGACAAGAGCGGCAAAGAACCCTAACAGATGACTTAGGGAGAGTAGAAAACAAGACGAAACTGAGGGTTTTTACCAGATGAAGCAACTGTTGAATAAACCCTAAAGCTCAGCTTCGAAATGTGACCGCCATAGCTCCGTAGCTCGCTCGGCCAGGATAGAGTAGAATGGTTCGTGTTCCCTCCGGAGAATTCTTTGTTAATTGGGCCCAATTGCAGATTGACCCATAATGGGGCACAGTTTCAAATGGGCTAAACTGTGGCCCATTTGATGACACGACACGATACATTTGATGCGTTTATACTCATACCCCCTAAAATCATTCAAAATCTAGGTTTTTAATTTTATCTTGTCTTTCTCAAACCAACATTTGATGCTTTTATTTCTTTTTGAAAAGTCAGAACTTTCTATATATTTTAAAACAAAAATCTCTACAGTTTTCCTTTAAAAAATATATATATATAGCCAAAAATTTAAAAAATCTCAATTGAACACCCACCACCTTAGTTATAATGTATATGGTCTAAATCGAATATGAGTAAATCATATTTTAGATTATGCTTCATTGTTGTTATTAGCCTTCACATCAAGAGTAGTGATTCTTGTCTCCATCCATTGAACAATGTCATTGAATACAATCTCTGACTTCTCCAAAGGCTCCCCGAAAAGAAGGCTATGCCACATTTCAGGATACAACTTCAAAGTCTTGTCATTAGATGAAGCCACCTCGTATAGCAGTTTGCTAGCTCCTTTGTCCGTCACTTTATCATCTTCTCCGTGCAATACTATGAACGGCATTGTCACCTATCTCACATGCATATATCCCCAAATCAAATTACTTACATAAATAAGATATCAATTTTATTTTCGAGTTTGTTTGTTTTTACGTTTTATAGTAAGTTAATTAATTTCTCCAAATCAAACTACAATTAATTGTATACTAAACAACTTGTAACTATAAACGTGCAACACAAAAGGAAGGAGGAACTCCATTTGCCTGCGTGTTTACACTTACCAAAATCTTTGTAAGAAACACTGATTTTTTTTTTTTAGTTTATAAAAATGTGTGTTTTTTTGTTGTTGTAATTTCAGATATAAAGACAAACTGACAAAAGTATAAATTAACGTTTCGAACCATCGTAACATAACTTTGATTTCTATATATTACCTCGTGCAACCGATTCTCTAGATCAAGGCTTACTCTAAAAAGCTCACTCATCGTCTTCATGCGAGGTCTCCCATTATAGCAATTTGGATTCTCTCTTATCTGTTTTGTGTGTGTGTGTGTGTGTTTTTTTAAGTCAGTAAATAGCGGATTTAGCTAGTCTGAAGAAACTATGGATTTGCCAGGTCCATAATATATCGATTACCAAAAAGATAAACAATCGCATCCTATAGCCGATATATATGTCTAGTGAAAAGGAATGTAGAGTACGTACCTCTTGTCTCTTTTGAGGCAGTTTAATCGCGAGATTGATGATATCAGGTCCCGGAATTAACGACTTCCATGATGGGATCAGATATGTGACCAAATTCATCATAGACATAACCATTTTTGGTGGTTTCATCTCTTCAGCAATCTGTCTCTCATCACATTTGTTATAACACATGATTATGTTTCTTAAAATATAGGAAATGATTATGAAGTAATGATATGTGTGAATCTGTTCACCTTACACATAGGAGCAATTAGGATTCCTCCATCCCAAAACTCGGGTTTCTTTCGGTGCAAGAGAAGAACTACGGCTCCTCCCATTGACTCTCCCATCAAAAACTTCTTCTTCTTTTTGTTCTCTCCCATTTCTGCCGTGCACAACAAATTTAAATCCAGATCACGCGAGTAATTAGAACCCTAATTTCAAAAAAAGTTACCGCATAAACGAATACTTACTAAAGATTTGCAATAAAACTTCAAATAATCTGAGACGATTCTACAAATCATACTGATTAGACATTCAAGCCGTTCAAGTGTATTCATCGCATATAAAGCCACGACTGTTTTTTTGTTCGTTTGCGTTTAAATTAACATTTAATGTATATCTTTTTTAATGAATCCACAACGTTAAATAGTTGATGTAAAGTTCATTTGTTAGTTGCAAATGCAAACTTCAAAAAGATAGAAGATCCTTTTTCTTTATTTACACATTCCAAACATAATATTATAAAAAAACTGAAAATTTGTTAAATACGAGATTTCTCATGCAAATGCAAACGTTAACGCAGATAAAGGGGTTGAAAAAATCCATCCTTATCTAACGTTATGACATTTCTAGAGTATCAACGTGTAATCATGAGGTCAAGAAAGAAGAGATGGACCAGTTATTTTGTAGAAATGTGAAGAAACATCATCGATGAGAAGATCGAAGTTATCAATGTAGACAGAGAGGCCGCCTGATCTTCCGTGCCCTTCATACTCAATTCCGTACACACCAAATCCTTCTTTTACAAAATTAGATGCAACATCTACATCGTAAAATTTATATTTTACCTCGTTGTTCCTTATTCTTTTCAATGGATACATATGTATATAGATAGATACCTTTAAAGGTGGTGCTACAATCAATTGCGTAGCCATGGCAAAAGAAAATGAGAGCTCTTGGTTCTTGATTTACTGGAAACCATTTACAAGTTAGGAGTTGCATTCCCCGTGAATTCTCGAGGAACTCCTAAATCAATTAAGGACTCATGATCATTGACTTGTTCATTCGATGGATAATAATAAGAACATCTAATTAATCTTCGAATCGAGTAATCAAATTTACCTCGCTGTATCCGACTTGTCCATCAATATGAGCCTGTATATGACAAAAGTCAATCACATATATATCTAATTTAGAAGCCAGAGAAAAAGAATAAAACTAACCATATTTGATCCCAGAAAATGTAATGACAGAGTAGAAATAAAACAACAGAATATATGGTTAGGTTATTGTTTCTTGTGGAAGAAGAAATGTTTAGAAAAGGGTTGAATCAGACAATAGTCATTTCCTTTTTCTTCGCTCGCAAGAACCATTACTAACAGTTTAGGGGTGATCTAAATTTAGCAATTGCGCAACACCAAAAGTGAGCACTAATTGCGGAATAAGTTATCCTTTTTTCTTAAACGTCAATTTAGTGAAGTTTTCACTTCATAATAATAATGCACATTTACTAACACGAAGGTTGGTTCCTTTTTTTGTCCCAGATTCTTGTTTCTTACTTATCATTTGATACGTGTTTTGTGAAATCATATGTTGTCTTTTTGACGTTTCCATTTTATCCTAGTTGAAGAAACTTAAGTGTAATCCCGGTGAGCTTAATTAAATAGAAAAGCAAGTTAGATATTGATGGTTTTAATTCTTAAAATCAAATTGAAACTGAAGTTGGTGAATGCAGATGAAAACACCAAATACAAAATATAACGAAAAGTCTTAAAATTTTCACATTTTACGTTTGTTTCAAACAAATATCACAAAAAACCCAAAAATTCCGAAAATGAACAGATATTAGGTTTGATGAAGGCAACTGAAATTTGGAATGAGGCCCTAAACAATGTAGTAAGTCTTTCTAAACATGATTGTTGCATCAGTGACATGATACTACCGATTGAGTAAACTATCAAAAATATCAGGGGACTTTTCTTATATATCTACTTTTCTTCAAAAGTTTCAAAAGAAAAATTATTCATCTTGGACATTCCATACAAGTGAACAAACGAGAGTGAGCAGTGCACTTTCTAAGGAACCATTTTGAATTTTGATATAAGGCCAGAGATCAGATGCAGAACAATCGACTGGGAGGGGACACGAATTTAGTCCCATAACACCTGACTTTCAAAATTTTATTTCTCTCGAGATGGGGGGATGAAATAAAATCTAACAACAACAATTTTTTTTTTTGTGTGCACCAACAACAACAAAATTATTAAACAAAAAACATTACTAAAACAAAAAATTAGGCATTTTAAAATTAGAGATTAATATTTTAGGGGTGGACTAAATTCAGTGATGTTGTAACTTCACTAGTTACGTAAGCATTAGCTATGGAATAAGTTTTTCTTAAACATCATTTTAGTGAAATTGTAACTTCATAGTAATAATAATACACGTTTAATTCTACTAACAAAAAGGTTAGGCAATCTTTTCCCAGATTTTAGTCGAAAACTTCAATTGATTACTATTTGAAGAACTAAGAAATTTTTTTTAAAAATGGATAAAATTTCATTTGAGGAATTGAATTTTTTTAAAAATATATATATATATATATATATATATATATGTTCTTATTTATTCCTCATCAGATTTTTTTTTTTTTAAAAAATTTGTTTATGATTCATCTACCACGAAGAAAATAAAAGGAATAAAGTGGGATCCATGCAACTAAAATTTTACCAAAATTTCCTTTCAATTAGTGTAAAATGTGAAGAACAACAAATTTTTCGTGTTGTTTTTCCTAATTGAAGCCGAAGAGTTTTTATTAAAGATTTTCTTCATGTTTTCCATCAATGTCAAATTCAAACATGATACATATTTCTTATACGATATACTTAATTCCAACTTAGTATTAGATACGCATAATAGATTGGGCGGATCATCTTCAGTAATATAGAAGCAAACAAACTTTATGATTATGGCTCTGTTCAGCATCGAATCGCTGCAACAGTGACTAGAGATAAGCATTTAAAGGAGAAAAGAGAAGAAAAAAAAAGAAAAATTTTCTGTCTTTTGTCATAGGGAAGAAAGAAAAAGAAGGAAAATATTTTTTTATTTGATCACTGTTTTTTATTGATATTAATACTATCGAATTCTGTTGATATTTTGATCGTCATATTTGTTAATTTCACTTTAACAGTTAATTCAAAAGAAAATTATATACAAATTTTAGTCGCTCAGATGAATCGCAGCAATCCGTCAACAAACAGGACCTATATTCTTGAATCTTGAAAAGTAGAATTTTCTAATATAAACTTAAGCTTTTGTATAGTACTTTTCAATTTAATGCTTCAAAATTACGCCAAATAAACAAAATATTTAGGGTTTAACATTGTAAGAATTAAAAATATAAAAGTTACAATTTAAGCGGGAATTAGAAAATTTCGGACATTTTTGCTTTGGATCTTATAACATGCGCCAAAAGACACTAACAAGGAGAAAAAGCGTAAAAGAAAGTTCAGAATGAAAAAAAATGTACATAAACCGTATCAGTTTGGCTTAGCCCAAAAAAAAAAATATGTATCAGTTTGGCTACAAAACAATTCGCTGCAGATCAAGTTTCTTTCGTCATAAAAATGATTTTTAGTTGTCGCAACGGATTTTAACTATTTTTTTATATTCGCGCAACTGCATACTAAAACTTTGCGAATAATCAACAAAGAAGCAATCCAATTTCTAAATGGATTAGTTCGTCTACTATGGGGCAACCATTCAAAACCTTTGATTTTCCAAACCCAAATGGATTTCGATTTAAACAGAATCTAATTTATATGAGAACTATACCAAATATCATGGTTTGTATTGTATATTGTGTTGTACATTAAGTTCCAATTCTTCTAGTAATAATATATCAAACTCAGCAACAGCCGTAACACTTATTTATGCATAGAAAAATCATCATCTACATGCTTTAACTCAGTCTTTAACCTTTGGTTTGTGATAGCAGCTCTATCGTTTAACCATCCAATGATATCACCAAACACAATCTCCAAATTCTGAGGAGATTCTCCGTATAAAAGCCCATGCCACATATTCGGGTATAACTTGAAAGTCTTGTCCGCACTCAAAGACACCTCGTATAGTAGCTTGCTTACGTCTTTATCCGTAACTTTATCATCTTCTCCATGAAGGACAATAAATGGCATCGATACCTGTTTAAATTCAATTTTTAATGTTTATCCACAAATTTTGTTGGATTATAAAATCAAATCTTGGAGATATCAAGGAAATCGATATATAATTAAATAAAAAGAAAACTGAAATGTGAATAAAACCTGATGAAGATTCTTCTCAAGATCCAAGCTAGCCATTAAGAGTTGATGAGCAGTTTTCAAGCGAGGCCGGCCCTTGTAGCAATACTCATTTTCCCTAACCTTTAAAATAACCAAAAAAGTCTATACAATAAAGAAAACGTCTAAAATTGTATTACATAAAAAGGATGATAATCAATATGTTACTTGTTTTCTTATGTGGGATTCTTTAAATGCGACGTCAATAATATCGTTGCTAGGAACTATCTTCCAAGTTGGAATGAATCGAGTTAGCTTTGTGAGAAATTTAATCACCATAGGATGTGGCTTTATCTCTTCTGCTAGCTGCAGTACACGCAAATGACAAATTAAAAAGAACAAAGTCATCGTTATTCGCATATTTAGACGTGTTTATACGTTGGATATTAGTTTTATAACTGTTTAGGTCTTCTGTAAAACACTTAAACTCTTAAGATGTTGACTCTTGTAGAAAAAACCCGGTAAGTGATTCATATTCATTTTCTTGCGATCAGATCAAAGACGATATGTAAGAACTCTATCTTAATTAATCTACGATATATGTATAATATCCTACGAAAAACTCTTATATTGATTCTGAAAGTAGTCAAGGACTAAGGAGGAATGATAAACTATAATACCCAACAAAAGATATGAAACACATGTGATACCTTACACATGGGAGCGACTAAAACGGCACCGTCCCAAAAATCGGGCTTCTTTCTCGCTAATAGTAACACGACTGCTCCTCCCATGGATTCTCCCATCAGAAACCTCACCTTCCCTTTATTTTCCTCCTTCTCTTCATATTCACCAATTCCAAACCATATAAAATAATTATTACCATTTTCTTTAATTTGGAGAAAATTAATAGATATTATCTAAGAGAGCGAATATATGAATGAATCACCACAAATTGAAGAGTAATGAGAAGAGACGTCATCGACAAGATGATCAAAGTTTTTGATGTAACCATGTAATCCCCCGGATTTACCGTGACCTTCATAGTCCATTGCGTAGACCGCAAACCCCGCTTTTGCCAACCTTGTTGCCGTGCCTGATTAATATCATACATTTACTTATAACATATGAATTTGTAATGCATTGATTTGATATATGAATATTGATCTGATGATTAATCATAATTTAAAAGAGACGGAACTGTTCATGGTGATGCTTGATTCCATTGCGTAGCCGTGGCATAAAAAGATCAAAGCCTTTGGTTCTTGCTTCTCCTCTGGTTTCCATGAACATGTGAAGAGCTCCATCCCTCGTGAATTCAACACATAATCCTAACAACAACAAAAACACACATAATTGCAGATATCAGTTAACCGGCTAACGTTATATAATACATACTAATTTTTTTTTTTTTTAAATAGAGAATGCATGATAAGCTATTTCATAATGGAAAAGAGAGAGGGAGAAATATAAGACAAACCTCTTCGTACTTAACCATAATGTTTTTCTTCTTCTTTTTTCGTTTGTAAGAAAATGAACTGGATTTTGTGTCAATTTATGGAAGACGAGAGTCAAGATCAAAGAGATTTGTTACCAAAACAAGGGAAAAAAAAGATAAGAGGTTTGTTCAGAAAAAAAAAAAAAGGATAAGAGGAGAGCTATGACGATGATAGAATGAGAGGAAATTTAGATTGAGACTAATTAAGAAAAGCCAGTGTGGATGCCGCTGCGAATAAACTGTAGAGACTAATTATGGATGACGTCAGTCAGCACGTACGCTTTCCCTTTTGAGACCATACTAATTTAACTAACTTTATTTAAGAGAAAATAATACGATTTGACCTCCAATGAATTCAAGAAATATGGAAAGTTGAAAGATACGAATATCGATATCACACATACTAATTTATCGTAAAACTTGTGTGATCATTAACGTTATTTGTGATGAGTTAATTAGCATTAATATGATGCCAACAAAAAAAAATTAGCATTAGTATAGAATATATTAAATAATTTTGGAATATGGAAAATTTGTTATGATTTTACGTAAATATAATTACTAGTATGGCCATATATTATCAAATGTTTCTTTTTCTACATGCATCTTTAGTTATCACGTATAATAATTTGATAAAATAGTTAAACAATTTCACCTTATAAAACAATAATGATGTAACATTTGAGGAGACTGAATCATGTGGGAAATAGGGATCTTTAATCATAGACTTTTGCTAGATTAATTGTTCACCATTGAATAAATTCATTTCGTTTTATTTTATATTCTCTCTGGTTCAGAATAATTGATTTTTTAGAAATTTTTGTTTGTTTCAAATTATTTGATCTTTTCAATTTACAATATAACATTAATTAGATTTTAATTTTTCTAACCAATAAAATTATACATACAATTTTATCATTGGCTGAATTATAATTAGATAAATAATAAATGATGTTTTAGTATAGAAAAACTTCAAAATTAAATGATTTCTTAATTAGTATGCCAAATTCTAGAAAATTAGTTAAAATGAAAAAGAAGGAATAGTTATTAGTTAAATTAATTGTTTAATTTTATCATTATATATCACATATGATTTGTTTGATGGGGTACCTTTACTCAAATGTTAATAAAAATACTCTCTGGATTATTTTATTAACAATTATTGTTCACTCCCTCCTTCTGTTTACACATTTATTGATCACTCCTTTCCTCTTTTTACACATAAAAATATTTTTATTAACAATTATTGTAATTATTGAGGAGACTATATCATATGAGAAATATGGATCTTTAACCATAGAAAAATATATACAATAATTATAAAGTTAGAATGTGCTTTTGCCTTCTTATTTTTTCTTATTTTTTAATTAGTTATCAGTTTTTTATTTTTTTAATAATGAAAAATAAATAATAAATAAGGTTAAAATATAATTTTAAATTATATCTGTGAAATCTCTAAAATATGTAATAATTAGAAATATATGGAGTGCGTTTCTTTTTTACGGTAACGATCTTAATCTTTATTATCAAGGTTTTTTTTTTGTTTCTTCAGTAAATAAGATTGAAAAATATCATTCTGATTTTACAATATATATATATATATATATATCTATCTGTTATTTGGTGTTTTAACCACAAACCGCATGTAACATGTTCCTGAATAAAGAGCGTTGATGCTCTCTTTTGTGTGTACGTATTCCTTCTCAAAAGTTGAGACATCTCAAATAAATATTGCATTTCAAACGAGAAATGAAATTGTAATGAGAATTTTTCACAAGATAGTTCAATGTAAATTTCGTCACTAGAAACTAGAAAATACTATTTGCAACAAAATTTTGGTGTTACAAAAACGAATTTTTTTTGGTGAAACTTCATTTTTTTTAGGTTTAAATTTTTTTTTTGTTTTTTAGGGGTCGGAACAATATTAATGTCAATACGTAATCCTTGGAGTTGGAGATATTATTAAGTGAAAAATACATAAAATCAACATTATCACTCTCGTAGACTCTTATTGCCAGGGTAAGTGGTTTTAAGGAGATTTCTCATGAATGCGTCACGCCTAGATAGGCCTGGTTGGACGGGGACATGAGGGTACACTTTCCCGTAGTGAGGAAACTCCGGCTGCGAAGAGCAGATGGTTTTGAAGAGTTGGAGGAGGGGGCAGGGAACGGCGAGGGTTTCCAAGGGATAGTTGTCGAAGAACCGGTCGAGGAACTGGTATTGCAACTCAGTAAGAGCGTTCACATCACTCCCAGCTCTAAGACACTGGATCCAAAAGAGAAGGCCACAATAGAGGCAGAGGATGTATGGGTGATAGTTTGGAGTGGCCAGCTTGACACAAATATTATCACAAAGCGTCATGTTCATAGGATGGACTATGTAGTCCATCATGTGGCAGGATCGATAGTAGTATGAGAGCCTACCTTGGGTCTTATGCACAACTCGGCTTCTTTTGAAAGCTTCAGGGATCATAGTGATCGATCTCTTTCTTAGCAAGGAACAAAACCTAAATCAGATAGGTTTTGAAGATTAAATATATTTTTTTTGTCTGAATGTGTAAGGGTTTAAGACTGGAGGTTGGTATATATGCATGGTTGATGGTGCCGAATTCGAGGCACCACAAATGTCTAATTTTTAGTACATTGCACGTTTAGCAATAGAAATATCGTAAAAATAAACGTTGACCAATAAATACAAAGGTTCTTCAACCCTTGCACTTTTTGTTTAAAATGAGGAATTCACTGGAAAATTTTTTTTTTTAAGGCCTTTGATGTTTTACACGGGACTTGTAATATTTTTTTGTATATAATTATAACCACCGTAAACTTTTTTGAATATCATAGACTCGATAAAAGTGTATGCTAAAGTAATACGTTATCCTATATTTTTAAATAATAACTCGAATTTGTACTCTTCATGAGATATTTAACTCGAATTTGTACTCTTCATGAAATATTTAACTCGAATTTGTACTCTTCCTTCTTCATAAAATTTATGCCAAATTCTTTTGTACGTAGTTAATAAAACTAGTATATAATTTTTCCAAGTAGATCTGGTTGTTGTTAAGATATCAATCACTAATTAGCTAAAATTCACTGCAACAACAAACATGTGGTCAGTAGTTTTAATTCTTCTATTGATTTTGCATAAAGGGGTGAGAATGGTGTTAGCATGCTTAATTTTGATTCATAAACACACACACACGAAAACTGATGTTTGCTTAGTCCTTCTAGTATATCAATCTTATATGTATATAGCTCTTGAATGTGTCATTTGATTTTGTTATAAAATTGAGAAAATTGCCTCCAATGAGTAAGTATGACTTGGCCGGGCCTCTGCTGGCGAATAGAACACAGATTGTTTATCGAATATTAATGACCATTTTAATTGCCTATGCTCAAAGTTGATGCAATCAAGTTTTTTCTGCTAATATTTTAGATTTGATTTATCATTATTTTTCGTTTTAATATTTGTATCGTTTGAAATTAGATTACAGTGACTGTTTAAAAAATCATACTAGTCTTGTTTTTTCACATTCATCTAAGTTCTATAGAAAAGGCCCTGATCTGTCATTTCGGTCTCGAGCCTCTACAAACTTTAGCACGGCAACTCACAACCATTTTCTCGCAGTATGTTAACGGACAACATTGTTTTCTCGCAATTTTCAAGACCGTTTCTTTCGGTTATTTACATGTGGTTTTGTCACATTTTTATGAGCAAATATTATAAATTTGATTCGATTTAAACAAGTAAACATTCCAAGCAGAAACATTTCTTTTGCAAAACCAAATTGGTGGTTCGTGTCACAATAATATATCGCACACATTGTAGAACTAGCGACATTTTTTTGTCACGCAAAAATAGCTATACATTGAAGTTAGATGTATTTATGTACTTATGTAGTAAGTCAAACTAATTTTGGATTCGTTTTCTTTTTATTTTTTGGGAAATTTTAAGTCAAACTAATTTTGGATTCGTTTTCTTTTTATTTTTTGGGAAATTTTAATATATTTCCTACTACAACTTTGACTTTATTATCAGTGTCTCGCTCTGATGTCTGACCTACGCTTTAGTTGACCGCTCTACAACAATCCCCTCTCCAAATTGTTTTCACACTTCGACATTAGTTAATCTTTTTGATTCGTTAGAACTAGTGGCGGATTTAAGAATTTTTAAACGAGGGCATTATTAGAAAATTTAATGTAGTCGGAGATATTATTATGACATTTGAATTAACTAAAAAACATTTTCATATAACTACTTAAAGAATTTCAAAATTCAGTCGGAAGCACGTGATTCTGGTGATCGAAACGTACGTCCATCCCTAGTTAGAATTCCCCAAATCTACACAATCTTCCTTTGTAAATTATGTTCGAAAGCATAGAACATTACCAATCCCAATCTGAAACTACTTAATCACTGTTATAGCTCACTTTTCATAGTAAAAAAATGGTGATTTTGTAATCAGATGATGGTATACTTAGTAGTAGTCGCGTCGTTGGTTGAATATTGTTCCACTTACAAAGAAAAAGACAACTCAACTAACCAAATTGCTTTTGGTTCGTCGTCGAACCAATCTGACCGGATACGTAAATCAACACTAGCCATCGTTTAATTATAAGTCGTGAGAAAACGTAGAAATAGGTTATAATGCTCTTGTAATGATTTCGCCAACTCATATACACATCGTTGAAACCAAATTGGTTGGAATGTACAAACACAGTTGACTTCGGCAAGCGAATCTCGTTTTTTGTTCTTTAAGGAAACTTATGGCTGGAAAATGCCAGTGAATTGGGTATATCTTTGTATTACATTTTGTCGAGTGCGTATATTTGACTTTTTTTTCTTACAAACTTTATCAATATACATAACATGCTAATGTCTTTTCATTTAAAATAGGAGTAGATTTGATAAATACATGAATTGGTCAAGTTGGTATAAAGTATTAGTACGTATCTATAAGTGATCTTCTTTTGGTCAAACGAAAGGTTAATAGCTTCATGTATACGAGTAATAGTTTGTTTCTATCAAAATAAGAGAATAAATTTTCATAATCAGTTAAGGTAGTGATAATAGATAGATAAAACAAAATCAACGACGGTTAAGGACAAAATAAAATTATATCAAAAAAGAAAAAAAAGATAGCAGTAAACAACGAATTTTGAAAGCATATGGTGAAATG
The DNA here is from genome assembly GCA_900406495.1 of Sisymbrium altissimum. Classification (NCBI taxonomy): domain Eukaryota; kingdom Viridiplantae; phylum Streptophyta; class Magnoliopsida; order Brassicales; family Brassicaceae; genus Sisymbrium; species Sisymbrium altissimum. The sequence continues at coordinate 80,845 of OVBI01000271.1, read as the reverse complement.
ACTTTTTATTTAAATAGTCCTTATTAGGATGAATTATGTGAATTGACTGCCTTTGAACAACATGATTATATTGTCTAAACGGAACTGGTTTATTAGTTAGTGTATTTAACTCGTAAACATGAATATCTAAACTGTTGTCATATATATATATATATATATTTTTTTTTTTTTGACAGGAATGTACAAATTCAATTCAGAGCAATGTTTACGAAAACTGTAGTTTTCAACATTTCTAAGGTCGTTTGATTACCAAGATTATTAATCTTATTAGAGATAAGATATTTTTAATGAAACTGACGTACTAACAACTTCATCATTTGATGTAAAATCAACTTTCAAATAATAAAATTATATGTGCACATATAATATGTCAGCTTGAGTATGAAAGTTAAGCTAATAAGCCAAATGTGAATCTTTGAACTTTGAATAATTTAATTTTAATACTATAATCCACTTTGTCACCATTTGCTGTATTTTAGTTCGAGTTTAATCCTTCTTAGAAGATGAGATCGGGAAATAATTCTTTATAATTTCAATAAAAAAAAAGATAATAATAATTCTTTATAAGACAAAAGAAAAACATATAAAAGCTCTTATATACACGGTTAAGAGAAATACCGTTTACAAACCCACTATAACCGAAAATAACGATAAATGTTAACCACATTTTGTAAGGGCAGCGTTAACAATTTATAATAATATTATTGGTTAAAAGTGATAACCCTAATAGCAATAAGTTATTAACGTGAAATGTTGATGTTGACCAAAACATAAAACAAAGGGAAGATGTTGACAGAAAGAAAAATGAAATGTAGAAACGCGTTTATAATAATCTATAAATTATAGAAGAGAATGCTAAATATCTAAATCTAAAATCTCGGATTTTCCTATCGCAACCTCTAGGTACTATATTAGTTACATACCATTTTTCTACCGTATACAATACAAAATTTTAACATTTTAACGAGAAAAAAAAACAAAAAGAACAAAATCGAAAGGGAATATATTTTAGTTACCATTATTGTATGTAACTAGTATACATTATTAAATTAATTTTTCGGTTGATTTCGATAGACCTTCAAAATTTTTGCTTTTCAATCTATTTTTCTCTATTTTTTATTTTATTTTTTCTCTAAATCTCTTAAATATATCGATTTACTCTAATAACTTGTCCTCAAACTCCAATTCCATATACAATTTTAATAGCTTCTCGTCATTCTCCCATATCGAGCTACGTACCTACTGCCTACACATGCCAAAGGTGCCCAAATGAACTTTTAAATCAGACCACCGTCATCATTGCCATTTGCCAGCACTAATTCGAACAAGAAAATCCCTTGCTCTTAAAAAAAGAAAACCATTTCATACAATCTCTTATCCTATTGAATTGGATAGTTCTGAGTTCTGACACTAAATTAATACAAACTTTTTATCTAAAAAAATTGTTGTTTCTAATGTGAAAAGGAGAAAAATATTTAGATAAATTTTCTTTTAGCCCTTTTTTTTATTTTTTAAGAAATGAAGGTTGATTCTTGAAAGTTTTTTTTATTAATTCTTGAAAGTTTTTTCTTCATTAATCGAAAGATCTTTTTTTTTCCTAACTCAATGTAATTATAAATCCAATGTAAAAAGACAAACACTTTAAAACGTGAATAAAAAGTAGTTATTTCTTTTTATAATTTTAATTATAAGCTGACAGGATGAAATAGTCAAATACTCCTAGACGTGTTCAGCAAAAACTTTTCGTCACTTTTAATCTGTACTGTAATGAATGATCTAAGTATATATAAAATTAAGGCTTATACATCCAAGTCAATGGTTCTTTTTGGTCTGGGTCTATATTCACAGGTAAGCATATCGTCAACTCATGACCAATCTTTCTCTATATAATTGTTAAAAACCACATCCTCATAGAATAGAAAGAGTAGAAGCCAAGTAACTTAACACCATAAAAATATTCAGGAAGAAGAGAATAGAGAGCTTTCTTCTTCAATGGCGAAGAAGGCGAAATTTTCTTTCTTCTCTTCCTCATCTCCTAAGTCTCTTCCTTCATCTCCTTCTTCATTCACTTCTTTCCCAGCTTCTCCACTGCACCAGGTCTTTACTCAGTCTACGATGGAGGAAGCCGTGGAGAGAGCGGAAGCCGTCATCAGAAAATGGGACCCGAACACACCTTCCTTCACCAAGATCGTCTCTCTGTTCAACCATAGCAGAAAAGAAGCCAAAGAGTTTATCATATGTGTCCGTGATTTGCGCAAAGCGATGCACTTTCTTGTCTCGCAAGACTCTCAATCTCCAAAGCTTACTCTTGCGCAGACCCTGATGCAGATCGCTATGACAAGGCTCGAAAAAGAGTTTTTCCAGATATTATCTTCTAACAGAGACAAGCTTGATCCCGAATCAGTTTCCGGTCACTCCTCAATCTCCAGCAATTCTGAATTTGAAGATGTTATGCAATCTGATGATGACGATGAAGATGACAATGAGATGAAGAAAGCTGGCGAGTCCATCACTCAGGTTGAGAAAGCTTCAGCTGTGGTGATGTCTGACCTAAAGGCTATAGCAGAGAGTATGATCAGTTGTGGATATGGTAAAGAGTGCGTAAAGATTTATAAACGGATCAGAAAGTCTATAGTAGATGAAGGGCTGAGCTTGCTAGGGATCGAAATCTACAAAGGCTCCAGATTTCACAGAGTGGACTGGGTCACTCTCGAGCATATGATCAAGAACTGGATCAAAGCTGCAAAGATTGGCGTCACCACGCTCTTCCGTGGAGAGAAACTTCTCTGCGATCATGTCTTTTCTGCTTCCAATTCAACGAGAGAGTCATGCTTTTACGAGATTGCAAACGAAGCAGCCACTAACCTTTTCAAGTTCCCTGAATTTGTTGCCAAAGAGAAGAAATCGCATGAGAGGATCTTCTCTCTGATGGATCTCCAGGCTGCGATCTCTGATCTCTGGCGGGACATAGAGATGATATTCCACTTCGATTCAGTAGCCGGTGTGAAATCTCAGGCGCTCACATCGATTCAAAAACTAAAAGTTTCAATCCACAGTGCTCTCACTGATTTTGAATCAACCATTCAGAAGGATTCGACGAAAGCTCTTACACCTGGAGGAGGGATTCATAAGCTGACCCGATCAACAATGAGTTTCATCTCTTCTCTTTCTGAATACAACTGTGTCTTGTCTGAAATCCTTGCTGACCATCCGCTTCCGAGGAACACCCGGTTGCTTGAATCTTATGTCAGAACTCCAATGTCAGAACACGAAGAGCATAATCACGCACTCTCGGTCCATTTTGCTTGGCTCATCCTGGTCTTGCTATGCAAACTAGACACCAAAGCAGAGAATTACAAGGATGTTTCACTATCCTACCTCTTCCTTGCAAACAACCTTCACTTCATCATTGAAACGGTTCGTTCAACTCACCTGAGGGATCTCCTTGGAGAAGATTGGATCACTAAGCACGACGATAAACTAAGCGCTTACGCTGCGAATTATGAGATAGCAGCATGGTCCAATGTATACATGTCTTTACCTGAGGAACCCACAGACCTATCACCAGAGGAGGCCAAAATATATTTCAGAAGGTTCCACACGGCATTTGAGGAAGCATATATGAAACAATCATCACGAGTTGTACCAGATGCGAAAATTAGAGACGAATTGAAGGTTTCGATAGCAAAGAAACTTGTACCAGAATACAGAGAGTTTTACAGGAAATACTTACCAATGCTCGGCCAAGAGAGAAACATCGAGATCCTAGTGAGGTTCAAGCCAGATAATTTAGAGAATTACATCTCTGATCTGTTCCACGGAACACCAATACTTGCCTCATCTTCTATTTCATTATCTTCGTCTTCTTCATCCTGGATGTCACTTGGATGTGTTTCAGGCTGAGACTCGTTAGTTCTGACTGAATACTAAACGATGTGAAGTATAAAAAATATAATGTTTGCTTTGTGATGTGTGCAGAACAGAAAATGAGAACAAAAAATAACATTGAGATTTTTTTACATAATTTGATATATTTAATTGAGCTTCTCATCTTCTGAATTAAGAAAGAAAAAAAAAACTATGAAGCGATTTTAGAAAGAAGACGAGTAGTCTCTATAACTCAACCTAATTAATCTGGTAATGAGTTTGATTCAGGGAATATACAGACAAAAAGAAGCCAATTACTTAATCTTAAAGAAGAAAATGCATTACAAAACAGACAGAGCATAAAGTAAACATACGTGCTGAAGAACAAAAGGATTGTTCACTCCTCGAATAGCTGAAAAAGAAAGGAAATGAGATCTGCAAGAAAACATTCGGATTGCAACTACTACTTAGGAACTCCATGATCTGAAGGACGGGATAAAGATTGCCAACCGGTACAGATTCTGATGATTTGCTTGAGAGTTTCCGATGGTGGCTCCACGGTCCATGTCGGGTAATGCTCGCTTGGATGGAACACGCATTCTTCCCCCGTTCCTGTCAACAAGGAAGCTTGAGCTCCGTTCAAGAACAAGTCATTTTCAGATCGTACTAACCCAGCTCTTACTTCTTCCTTGTCAGCAGCCTACAAATAAATTAACAAAAGATGAAGATGATGGCGGTGCGAGAAGAAGAAGTTGGTGACAAGAGAGAACTAGAACCAACCTTCTCTGGGTAGTATTCAAAAGTTTTCTTTTTCACTCCTGCTTCATATATATTGCATTGAGAGAATACCTGTTTTCAGAAACATTTAAAGAAAATAAATGTATGGCCTAAAGCTATTGGCTTTCTAGACAAATATGCATCTCCTGGGTGCTCAGACAGCTATAAAAGAAGAGTTTAACCTGCGCTTCTACGCTAGCACAGACAGCATATAGTCCCCAGTTTCTTGTGTAATTGTTGTACAAATGAACTTTCCCAAACCTAAGACGAGGTTGTCTCTGCCTCGTTCCATCAAAGAAACAATGGTGAATGGTCACACGGATGCATCTATCATCAACATGAGAAGGATCCGCTCCAATCAACATCGTCTTGTCATGTTGTGCAAAATAACATCTGTAAACCAAAGGCAACACAAAAAAAAACTAAGCAACAAGACAAAGAGTTAGCTTTGAACAATCAAGAACATTACAATCTCACCTAGAAACAGTGATATCAGTGCTTTGTCTTGTAATATCAATAAGCCCATCATCATAATCTCGCAGGCTACACCGATCAATCCAAATGTGTCTAGACTTTGGCTTAATCTGAATACCATCAACATCATGGCCTCTACCACCTTCAAACTCCAAATTGCAAATGATGATATGTTCACATTCCTTAAGTCTTATTCCTTTCCCTGTGATCTTGATCCGTTGTCCTCGTCCATCAATCGTCTTGTGAGAGGATACACTCAAGTATGAATTGAGGTTTATAGTTCCAGAGACAGCAAAGACAATCCATAACGGCTCTTTCCTCCTACCTCCTTCCCGAAGTGATCCAGGTCCATCATCTAAACAACAAGAGCGCGAAATGGTTCCGTATCTCGAATCAATAAACAAATGCATCTCACAATCATCGGCAACAAGGCGCAAAATCAGAAATCAGTAATTACGTGTGAATATGAACAGATTTGTTATACATTTGATTCGTAGATACATTACAAACCTGCAAGAGAAGTGACAACATAGAGATCGCCGTGAAGGCCACCGACGGCGAATCGGCCGAAACCTTCGGCACGGCCGGCTAAAGCTCTAAGGCTGCAATCGACCTCGGCGTATGGTAGCGTAGTCATCGTTCGTCCTTATGCGACGTCGTCTCCGTCTCCTGTGTAGAGCTCTCTGTTTTATTCACTTTCAGCCGAGAAAGGCAAAAGTAAATTCTCTAGATTCATTCGGTTCCGTGTACCAATGATCATGGAAACCGGTTTGGACCGAGTGGATTAGTATTTCGTTTATCGGTTTATCCATCATATATAGTTATTTTCTTTTCTTTTTAAGTTCTATATCTAGTATTTTTTTTGTAAGAGCATTATTATTGGGATTTCCAAATCATAATCTCTTAAAACATAAATATAATTAAAATATTGTATAGTAGTATATTTTTTATTAGAAAAAAGTTTCGTAATTCGTAGAACACTTAATCAAATTCTCAATTTTAGATTTAACGGCAGGAAATTGAAGTTTCACCGGACAAATCGAATGGGTGGGTAATAAGTTTATCAAAAACCATACTAATGGTAAAACAGCTGAACGTAACAAAAATGACCAAGTGGGCCAGTTGCATATTTGCACAATGTAAAATCAAAATATGAGGCTATTAGCAACTTTACTAATTTGGTCCTAGATCCAACACTACTGTTCCATCACAAAAATATTGGTTGATGTCCTAATTTTAAATAGTAGGCAGGGCCAAAATATTGGTTGATGTCCTAATTTAAAATAGTAGGCAGGGCCCGCGGCACTGAGAGGAGCTGGATGATGAATGCATCATGCATGCATAGACCTCTGGTCCTAATTTTTAATGCCCCCTATTTTTGGAAAATAATTCTTATATATATTATTAAAATAATCGAAGAAGATATGAAAATATCCTGTTTTTTTTTGTTATTGTTGTATTGTAATTTTTGTTTCTGGCGCACATATTTAACACAACTTTGTACCTTTTATCCATCTTTCTTTTTTTACTAAAAGACTTATCTTTTATCCATCTTAAAGCATGAATAGAGGTTCCAATTATTTATTTCGATTGTGGCCCTATCTCAGGACCTTTGGTGGTATGTCAAATTTTAAATGCAACTTGAGTTGGAGAAGCCAAATTGCATTTTCTTCAAATCCCTATCACGAATTTAATTACCACATAATTTACGGCCTTTTGGTTCTCAGATACATTTATGTCGAAAATGAACAATATACATCATTTGGGGCAATGTTTTGAAAACCTGACTAGATACTTGCTTGGTATTGCTACTGGTACACTAGTCTGACTATATGCTCCAAATAACAACCAAATGCCTTGATCGATTATCTCTTGTTTTTTATATGTTGAACATGTTTTTATAGTTCTTAGAAATTAATCTATTTAATTATTATAAATGTTATCAATAAGTTATATTAGTTATTTTAGTACTAATTAATGATAAGCAAAAAAAAAAAAATCTAACGATTGAATCAGTATTAGTGGCAAAAGATCTGGTGGACCCTTCCAAACGGACCTCACTGGACCCTCCGCATTACTCTACTATCACATTTGGGTTTGAGAAACGACTATTAGAGATTTGGAGATTTAATTAGTTCTTTCCTCTTTTTTTTTGGTCGATGGAGATTATTAATCACTTCTCTGTCTTAGTTTCTCGAAGAATTTTTTTTTTTTTAATAAATTGCATTCGGTTGAAGCAAAAAGTTAAGTTCGAACGAACGAACATTGGATGATGCTATTGCTAGCGAACTCAAACAAAAATTCCAATTGTTGAAGTCCTCCTGCCGACAAGAATAATAATTAGTAGTACTGATTATGGACGGTAAAGCCGTAGACTTACAAATTAAAAGATCGTGTAATAATAAAAGGAGTATAAAAAAAAACATTGCTTTAAGTACGATCTGGTTGATGTCCCAATTAAATTGGCATGGTAGGTAATAAACTTTAATTGCGACCCACGTTGGAGAAGCCAAAAGTGTGCATTCACTTCTAAGCCTTACAGTGAATCTACTATATATAAGCACACAACTCAAGATTATGGGTTATCAGATACATTTATATCGAAATTGAATCTTACAAGCCCCACATATTAACTTGCTTACTTCGTGGCTCGTCCATGCATCACACAAATTATTTTTCTATTTTTTTTTAAAAAAAAATCATCTAAACACCAATATCTATTTTACGTTTAAATAGTGAGCATAAAAACTATATACACACCACATCATTTTTTGAAAAAAAAAAAAAAAAGTTCGAGCCTCGAGGAGCTTTCTGATTCATGTTTTTATTAGTTTGATTAAAAATATCTATAAACGACGCCGTATGATGAATTTGTCACTGAGTGGTAGAAAAATTGCTGCGATGCCATGTGTTTTGGAGGAACCACAGTATATCTTTCCCGACGGATCACCTACACTCGTCGAGTTGTTGAAAGACTGCGACAGTTTCCGGAAGGAAGATTCCGGCTCCGGGGCCAGAAGCGACGACCCGGCTCATCACATAATAGATGTCGACGCTTTACACGTAAGGCCTGTGCGGTTCGTCTTAGCCTTTAACAATCTTGAATACAAAGTCAATCTTCGTCGAAGGTTTGATGTCTCGCGACGAAGCTCCACTTCGGTGAAGACTTTACTGGATGATATTTCCGGCGAGGCATGCGACGGCGATATCCTAGCCGTTCTCGGTGCAAGTGGAGCTGGGAAATCGACGTTGATCGATGCGTTGGCGGGACGGGTTGCAACGGAGAGTCTGAGAGGCTCCGTAACTCTAAACGGAGAGAAGGTTTTGCAATCTCGATTGTTAAAAGTGATATCGGCGTATGTGATGCAAGACGATCTCTTATTTCCAATGCTCACCGTCAAAGAAACCCTAATGTTCGCTTCCGAGTTTCGTCTCCCAAGAAGCTTGTCCAAGTCGAAGAAAAAGGAGCGTGTTCAAGCCCTAATCGACCAGTTAGGGCTCAGAAATGCGGCAGATACCATAATAGGAGACGAAGGACACCGTGGAGTCTCCGGTGGAGAGCGGCGGCGCGTCTCAATCGGAATCGACATTATCCACGATCCTATCGTCTTGTTCCTTGACGAACCAACATCGGGATTGGATTCCACCAACGCGTTTATGGTGGTGCAGGTTCTTAAACGAATCGCTCAGAGTGGCAGCATCGTAATTATGTCGATACATCAACCTAGTGCAAGAATCCTTGATTTGATTGATCGTCTTATCATCTTATCTCGAGGCAAGAGTGTGTTCAATGGGTCTCCGGCTACTCTTCCTTCTTTCTTCTCCGATTTTGGTCATCCCATCCCGGAGAGAGAGAACATCACAGAGTTCGCTCTTGATCTAATTCGAGAACTTGAAAGAGAATCCACCGAAGGAACTAGACAGTTAGTAGAATTCAACGAAAAGTGGCAGAAAAAGAAATCTGCTCGAGACACGCCACAAACTACATCCCACCAAGCCTTATCCTTAAAAGAAGCCATCGATGCAAGTATTTGTAGAGGCAAACTAGTCTCAGGCTCATCCGGATCCAGCCTCATGTCCATGGAAACAGTATCTTCTTATGCGAACTCCCCACTGTTTGAAACAATCATATTAGCCAAACGGTACATGAAAAACTGGATTCGGATGCCCGAGCTCGTGGGAACACGGATAGCTACCGTCATTGTGACCGGTTCTCTCTTAGCCACTGTCTATTGTAAGCTAGACAACACTCCAAGAGGTGCACAGGAGAGATTGACCTTCTTTGCATTCGTTGTGCCCACAATGTTCTACTGTTGTTTAGACAATGTCCCCGTTTTTATCCAAGAACGATACATTTTTTTAAGAGAGACAACACACAACGCATACAGAACATCTTCATACGTCATATCTCATTCTCTCGTGACAATGCCTCAGTTAATTGCCCCATCCATAGTATTTGCCTCAATCACGTTCTGGACCGTTGGTTTGAGCGGCGGGTTGTTAGGTTTTTTCTTCTATTTCCTCATAATCTACGCTTCGTTTTGGTCTGGATCCTCTGTTGTTACTTTCATATCCGGTGCTCTTCCGAATATCATGATAAGTTACATGGTCGCCATTTCCTATCTCGCATACTGTTTACTCTTGAGTGGATTCTACGTCAACCGAGATCGTATACCGATCTACTGGATGTGGTTTCATTACATTTCACTGCTCAAGTATCCTTACGAGGCTGTCTTGATCAACGAGTTTGATGACCCGTCTCGTTGCTTTGTTAAGGGAGTTCAAGTATTCGACGGTACTCTTATCGGAGGAGTGTCTGCTTCGGGAAAGGTTAAACTCCTTGAAACTCTGGGTAGATCTCTAAGTACGAGTATAACGGAATCAACATGCTTAAGGACTGGGTCTGACTTACTTGAGCAGCAAGGTATTACTCAATTGAGTAAGTGGAATTGCTTGTGGATCACGTTTGCTTGTGGCCTCTTTTTTAGGATCTTGTTTTACTTTGCCTTGCTGTATGGCAGCAAAAATAAGAGGACGTGAGTTATTGCTACTAGTCCCACAAACAAGTGTATGCGTTTGCTATATATATATATATGTGAAGCTTTAAACTTTTAGATATCAGCTTCTCCCGATCGTTTGTTGTATTTTTGTGACCAAGTTGTAACATATATAATAATCGTTTTATCTCTGTACTTTTCTGTGATATTGAAAAGGAATAATATTTTAATGTAAAATGCAAATTGGCATTATCGGTTAAATACAAAAATAATTTTCAAGCATTTTAGCACATCAATTGGGGTTTAATTTGTTCGTGTATAATTTTAATTTTCGACCATATAAATCAGATAATTTACCTAGGAAATCATAAAAATGAGATAATGCTTGAAAATTTGATTTTAGTTATAGAGGATGTTTCAAAACTCTGTCTAAAGGTATGAAACAATATTTAGTAGAAAACAAAATGCAAATTACTATTAAAAAAGTACTTATGAAATCAAGGGAATAGACTATAAATTCAAAACATTAATAAAAATTTGAATTAAAGTATTATTTTATTAAAAGCCTAAATAATATTAATAAAATAGTTTAGTAAATCGAAGATGCATAGCTTATATAAAATTTATCAAACAAATATACACGAACAATCCATAGAAATTTTGTCATATTTGAATTTTGACAGCTTTGTTAAAAATCTAATAAAGGACATACGAAATGAAACTTTGTATATAAAATTAAGGGAAAATATAAAGTATAATCAAGCGCTCAACTTAAAATATCTTAAGGATTAATTTAAAAAATTTGACGATAGATAATGGTTATATGATGAATTATTATACAAAAGATAGTTGATGCATTAATATTAAAGCAAAATTGTTTGATACAGAATAAATGATCAAAGTTCGGTTATGTAATGTATGTAATCAATACAATTCTGAGTTTAAATTTATTAACTATAAGAATATACGTAGTGTATATCAAAGTCCATGATGTGTTTGCCGTCAACAGGAACCGATAGCGTCTTCCTTTGGCTCTGGTGGGTACTATGGTTAGCTTGCAATCAGCTTTTTTTTGATTTTCTGCCGAAGTTCTACTTAAAACCATAATTGATATTCGCATATTGCAATTTTTGAGTAATTGGAGGAGAGTACTGCTATCTAATGGGAAGTGATTCTCCCCCTCCTCAAACTCAAATCCATGCGATCTCGGCTTATGCAATTGCATGCAATACAAATGCCACTTGGAGAACGACTAAATAGCTACAACACTAGTATCTTCTAAGTGAGGTTTTCATTAGCGCTTTTCCCAAAATTTCATATCATTCATATGATACCAAATTATTTTAATTAAAGAATATCAATTACGATTTGATAAAGTACACTCCGCAGTTTTTTTGTTTTTTTTTCAACATTACACTACGCAGTTACGAATTGGCTACAATACGATTTTGCTCAACTTTGGCTCTACAAGTGGCTTTCTACCCAGTGACGAACTCTAGAAAAATATCAGAATTGTGGTAATATTCACATAAGATTTCGTTAGCTAGATTTTTTTTTTTAAAAAAAAAAAAATTTAGTAGTACCAGTAATTTGGATGGATATTAGAGCAAAACTGAATCTAATTAGAATTAAATTCGAATCAAAAAGTATTTATAGCTAGCCATTAGTTTTTATCATTAATTAAAGAAAAAGGACTAAAATCAGTATTAGTGTATGTAAACGAACCTAGTAAACTTTAACTTCCTTAAAAATAGATATAATGCAATCAAACTATATAGATACAATATTAATTAAATAATTTGTTTTTTTTTAGAATATCTGCACTGAATCAAACCAAATCGGAAAAAAATCAAAAACAAAAAATTATTTTCTTTAATAAAACCTATAAAACCTAAACTAAAACGAAATTGGATACCATTAAACCGCAATCTTGTAAAGCGAGTAGTCCCTTGTGAAATAAAGAGCTAAAAGTTTTGGCAACCACCATATTGGATCTTCCATTCAAATATTAAAAGGGACAGAAGCGCGTAAGTCCACGTGCTTACACAGCCAACACTCGTAATCGTTACTATTGCTACCTACCTCCTCCCCTCCATCTTCTCTGATTATAACCAAAAAGTCTTTTGAAATCATTATTATCATCATCAAACATTCAAACCTAACCCCAAACTCAAACCATGTCTTCTTCCGACTGTCCGTCACCGTTACCCTCCGTCACGAAACTTCAAGTTGATTCCGTTATTTTCCCACCGTCCGTCAATTCTCCGGCTTCCTCCAACCCCCTCTTCCTCGGTGGCGCAGGTTCGAAAACGCTGTTTAATTCCTCTGCTCTTTGCCTTTGCCTTTTTCCCTTCGTTTTTGTTGAATCTTTGATTTTTTTATTTGTTTTTGCTAACTTACGCAGGTGTGCGAGGTTTGGATATCCAAGGAAAATTCGTGATCTTCACCGTCATCGGAGTTTACCTAGATGCTGTCGCCATCCCGTCACTCTCCGTTAAGTGGAAAGGCAAAACGACAGAGGAGTTAACGGAATCCGTCCCTTTCTTCCGTGAAATCGTCACAGGTGCTTCTTTACTCCACTTACTTAAGAGACACGTCATAGCAAGTGTTTTTAAGTCAAAACTCAAAAGGGATTCTACTTTGTTTTATTGTTTTGCTCTTAATTAGGTTCGTTTGAGAAATTCATTAAGGTGACGATGAAACTGCCGTTAACGGGACAGCAATATTCGGAGAAAGTAACGGAGAATTGTGTGGCGATTTGGAAATCGTTAGGGATTTACACAGACTGTGAGGCTAAAGCAGTGGAGAGATTTTTGGAAGTCTTCAAAGACCAATCTTTCCCTCCTGGTGCTTCCATCCTCTTCGCTCTCTCCCCTAAAGGCTCTCTTACGGTACTTGGTGCTATCACAACTTCTTACAACATTGATTTACATGGCATAATATGAAGTTTTTCCAAAAAGAACCGTAACTTTTGAGTATAAATGCAAATGGAATGTGCGATGCTCTGCTTTGCGTCTTAACCTCTTTCTCTTTCTCTTGCAAGGATCATTTCATTTAAAATGTGAAATTCTTTAAGAAATTTGTTTGTTTACATATACACTCTATTGTAGAAATGGCGGTTGAAACGTGTAAGTAAGAATTTCTGTTTCTCCAGATTATTTAGGTGTAAACGCAATTGACATTTAAAACAATCGTAGTACATACGTGATAGCTTTGAAAGCTTTATGATATATCTTTGCTGTGAATAAAATGTTTGCAGGTTGCGTTTTCGAAAGACGATAGCATTCCTGAAACTGGAAAAGCGGTGATCGAAAATAAGTTGTTGGCAGAGGCAGTTCTTGAATCGATCATTGGCAAGAACGGTGTGTCTCCTGGGGCAAGGTTGAGTCTAGCCGAGAGATTAGCTCAGCTGATGAAGAAGAACAAGGTCGAAGAAGATGCAACAAGGACGGATCAAGAGGAAGCTAACGATCCATCCCTCGGAGATCAATTGGACAAAGAGAACTGATGCGAAATTTTTCTTGGTTTTTGAGTGAGGGCTTTATTTCTATACCTAATATCGTTGTGTTTAGTTCCCGTCGCATGTTTAATTTGCTTATTTTCTTAAGAATAATTAAAGAATCACATGGAATTGGTTCAAAAATACCATTGGAATAAAAAATGTATTATGAATTGATATTGATTCTAGGGAATACAGACGATTAGCGATAAAAAAAAAAAAAAAAGGTTAATATGGGTGGGCTTCAACGGGCCTTTATTATAAAATTGAGCCCATTTAGGTAGTAACGTAAAACGGGTTTTAATGGGATAGCCTGTTTAGACTCGATTATAAAACGGACTTTGACTAAATTAATGGGCTACCTGTATAAGCACATTTACTTCTTTTTTTTACAAAAAAAGTTGCAAGAGTGACGTCGCATCGGATTCCTCCTAAAATCCCGGTTTTTGGGTTTAAATAATTGTAAATACGCTTAAACGGGTCTATATTAAATTAAAGGATCTAAAGAGCATCATGATAAGTTCTAAAAAAAGTTTTTATTAACTTTTTAATAAAAAAATGAGAAAGCACAGAAAAAGAGACACAACCGTCTCCAAAGAAAAACACTTTAGAAACTTAGAGCATGATTAACGCTAGAAACTTAAATTAAAATCTTACATATTATTTATTAATTGAAAAAAGAGAGAAAGATAAAAAAAAATTGTTTCAATCGAGGTTTTTTTTTCTTCTGTCATTGAAATGATTCGTAGCATAGTAGAAACGTTTCTTCTGTGTCTTCGTTAAGCTACGTTTCTAATTGTTTTCTATTCTCTTCTATTATTTTAATATTTAAATAATACTAAGATATTTTTAAAAACTTAGCGATAATGATAATCTTAAATTGAGAGTCTCTACACAGTTATCTTTTTATTATTGGTCTAATATTTTATAATAAAAATAAATTATAATAAAGTATTAAATTAATAGTATAAGTGTTAGTAGAACCTTAATTTTAATTTTCTTGCGTTAAAAATTCTCTAAGAACATCATTAATGCTAAAATACTTTATAAAAATTCTAATAAATTTTATATTAAATTTTTTTATTTAAATACTTCAGTCAATGAAAAAATGCCACATGTCTTAAAATATTTTGATAGGGTTAAGAATGGTTTTATAATATTTAAAAGAAGAATCAATTCTTTCATTTTTCTCTTTTTTATTTAATTTAATTATTAAAAAAGTAAGATACCTAGATAAAAAAAAACTATAGATAATAATAGTTTAAGAGCATGATTATCCCACATAATCACAAATAAGAATATTTACAACTGTATATTATTATTTTAATATTTCTTTTATGATTAGGTTAAATTAAAAAAATTGAACCAATAATAGGAAAGTAAATGTAATAATTTTTAGAAATGGGATTCTAAAGCCTCTTCTTTTAGTGACTTTTATTTCTATTTTTCATCATTTTCCTTTTTTATTATTATTAAAAATTTGATTAGAACTCCATCTAAAACCTCCTATAATGGTGGTTGAAGATCATCTCTATCATTACAGATACTCATCTAAGGTTTTTAATAATAAAATAGTGATATTTTTATTTTATTTTAATTTTTCTTTTCAATTTTATTTTACATTAAATTTGATAAAATAGAGAAATACACATAGATTTGTGAAGCATCTATGATAGAAAAAAAATTACCTGGCATCATCTACCAATAATTATATTTTTAATATGCAAAATCATGATGACCAGTTCTACTTATATCACATTAAAACATTTTGTACAAATTGCATGTTCTCGGAATCAAATCCCAAACTTCAAGATGTAAAATTATTTATTAATCATTTTCATATTTATGTTTTTAGTTATATCTGAAATTAAAACCAAACTGTAAAAAAAAAAAAAATTTAGAACCTATATACATATAATAATACATATGAAACCATTCATACTACATTGTATTTTATTCTGTACTAGTGAGTGAATTTGTGTTTAACATGAATTTTTTTTTAATCTACCTGCATATTAGAAAGAAGTATTTGAGATCATTTTTGTAATGTGGCAGCACCAGATTTTTTCTCAATTTTTTATTTTTAAATTATTTATTTTATTCTCAAAGCTATTGTAAAACACAATGTTTATTTTTTTTCTAAAAGTTTCTGTGGTAAATTTACATAAAAATAGTAATTGAATATTATAGATTTAAAAAATATTTTTGTTTTAAACAAAAAAAGATTATCCAAAATTTTGAACATTTAATTTGTTAAAATATATTTTTCAAATCCTACAAAACTCAATAAAGATTTTAATATCGTATAAGCAGTATTTGAATTTTATTAATAGAATTTAAATAGTAGTTATTGATGAAAATGTATGTATTTTTTTCTATTAGTCAATGGTGATAGGTGTGAAAGAAAAAAATAATGGTGATATGTTGATTAGATATCCAAATAATGTTGGCTCTAGAGCACAAAATTAACAAAAAAAAAAAGAAACAAACTAATATAATATTGATAAATGATAAAGATAAGGACATGAGTAAAATTAGATAGAAAGAAAAATCATTTTAATCAATATACATAATTGACTGAAAAATAAGTTTATAGCTTCATTTTTTTTTGTCAACGTTTATAACTTCATTAATTTATGAATTAGATAAGTATTAAAGAGAAAGAAAAATTAAATCATAAATATCAATTTTATTAAGTCATAAATATCATTTTGGTTTATTTGATTACATAAAATGCCATTAATTTGAAACATTGTTGATTAACCATAAAATAGATCAGTAATACTATTTATTCTGGTTGAAAAATATGAAATGTTATCGTGTTAACATTAATTACGAGTTAACGATAATAACATTATAATAATGATAGTGTGTTAATATTTATGTGTTAATTCAATTATATTGAATGTTACCATCTTAATATTGATAACGAATTAATAATGATATCATGTTAATAATGATATTATGTTAATACTTATGTGTTAATTCAGTTATCATATCATATATAATTTAAATTAACATAAAAAATATGTTATATAGAATATTAACGTGGTAACATAGATAATAAGTTAACATAATAGCATGTTAACAATGATAATGTGCTAACACTTACGTGTTAATTCGGTTATATATCTGATTATATTAGCATAATTATGAATATTATTATAAAATATTAGCAGGATAACATTAATATCGGACTAATAACAATGTTGTAATGTGATAACATTGATGATATTTTTTTCTTCTTTTTTCTTTTTTCTTTCTTTTCTTGTTTGTTTTTTTTCTTTTTTCAATAGATTTATTTTCTTTCTCTTTTCTCT
Source organism: Sisymbrium altissimum (assembly GCA_900406495.1). NCBI lineage: Eukaryota > Viridiplantae > Streptophyta > Magnoliopsida > Brassicales > Brassicaceae > Sisymbrium > Sisymbrium altissimum. The sequence goes on along the minus strand of OVBI01000271.1, from coordinate 63,911 downwards.
TTTTCTTTCTCTTTTTTTTTTTCTTTTTATTTTTTTCCAGAAAAGTTAGTGGTACAAAATATCAATAGCAACAAAAATTAAAGTTAAAAAAAATAATTAACCATATAAAATTAGTGTCAAGAAAAATCATTTTTTATCATTTAATTCTTATATTGGTTGATATAAAATGTAATTTCTCTAAAAAGAATTATGGTTAAAGATTAGAGTGCATACAAAAATAAAAATAATTGAAAAAGACAAATGAATCGTAATGATAGTTTTGTATATAATGCATACAATACACATTATATTCTAACTCAATTATTGTTGATTTTTTCATTTGTTAAAATTGGTGGCCCATTTGTTTGTTAAAATTGGTGAACGATTTTTTTCTAAAATTTGAAAACTAAAGTTTTTATTTATTAAAAATAGAAAGATATTTTATTAATGGTATTTGAACATTTTATCTGAAAACCAATGAGAGAGCTTCTTCCTTCAAAACTACTTGCCAAATAATACTATAGATGGTTAATCTATTAATCTATAAAGAATATTTTGGTTATTAAAGCCAATTTCTCTTATTATTTTCTATGTAAATGTTTAAATTATATTGATGATGCAATAATAATGTAAAGTTAACTTTCTCAAACTTATAGTTTACTTTTTATTAAGTTTTATCATACAAGAATTATCAGACGTGTAAGAATAAATTAGTCATTAGATTGTTTCTAAAAGAAAGGATTGATTAAGTACTACTATAAAATTTAAAATCTGTGTTTAAACTTTTTTTTAGAGGGATTGCTTTCCAAGATTTTCAGGATAAAACTCAGTTTTAAAATAATGAAATGGAAAATTTAATCTAAAATATAACAATACGGATCATAATTAAGTGAGCTATCAATGTTAAAATATAAAATATTATAGCTTTACATGCGTATCAGGTATTAATCTACGTTTCTATCAGGGTCACGAGTTTATCATGTTCCAGCATCACTTTATCTAAATTGGTTGATAAAGTAAATTGGAAATGGTAGGTCAGATTTAAATGCGAATGTCAAATTGCATTTTCTTCCAACAAATAGTTTATCAATAATATATAAGTACGCACGTGCTTCACGATTTTGATGACGATTAGTTTCTATTAAAAACGTATCCAACCAAAACCTTAATTCTAAATGTGCCATACTTTAAAAATGAAGATTTGAAAATTCGTTGCTCTAATGTTAAAACGTCAAATTTTACCTTTTAGAATCTTGCATTATAATCTTCAAAATTTATATTAGAGCACGATTATCTTAAATTCTTATAGCGGCAGATTACTCCTACTAAATATACTTCCTTCCGAAACCAAAAAATCTTCCTTTATCACCATGTGTGCAATATGACTCTATTGGCCCGCTGGTATCCCCACCTCTACAAATTGTAATTTTGTGTCCTAATAAAACAATAATAGTTCATAAGAACACATTAGCTATTATTTCATGCAGTCTGACTAATACCATCATCAAGTATAAAGATATGTATGTCCATAAGGAAATTTCTGGCAAACCATCAGTCAATTAATAGTTGACAAGTTCTATAATTTAGCTGGCTATAAATTTCATTTTAATCTGTCAAATGAATACTAACCGTACTAATCTTTTAAAACAAAATGTTTTGTTTGTTTTCTAAGATGTGGAATAAAATTATTATATATTTATTATTATAATTTATAGTTTTATATTTTTGTTTTAAAATTACTCGAGAAATTCTAAAACAGATATGGAACTGAAAAGCTAAAAAAAAAACGCTAAACGTTTAAAACCGCAAAATCTAACTACCACACCAAAACCCTAATAAATCTACTTTGTTCATTTATTTTCCACCTTTTTGTTTTTCCCTTTATTATTCCAAGGTGCACCACTCATACCATACCCGAAGAAGTGATGTGTACGAGATTTTTATCGTCGAGTCCTGCGAGCCACAAAATGTTAGCTACTATCTTCGTGGCCCAATCATTTTTCACACCAATTATAGCTCCGCATTTACTATGTTTCCTTTTAAAAGTTGAGATACAAAACGAAAACAATACACGTTGAGGACAAATAGTAGCTAAACACCCAAATTAATTACTAGCCTATCGAGCACACTTATCATATAACTTCATTACCCATGATCCATACAAATTTTTGTAATCCTTTTTGTAAGTTTCCTTTTTAAGATATAAGTAAACCAAAAAAAAGAAGAAGATATAAGTAAACCTAAATACATAATTTGATAACTAAGTAACCAACCTCCCTTGATTACGTTCGTTATAACACATTATCTTGAAAATACACGTATACACACTCTTCGGTTACGGGTTAGAAAATATGAAAAGATTATATAGCTGGTCGAGTTCACCATTTTCATAATCTCACAAATTACGACTAACGATATATAAGACTTAAATATACTTAAACCTTTTAAACTGATATTTTTTTTTAAACCTCTTGGCTTATATCTTTTTAATATTTGTGCTGATGACAATGGAGTTCGTATGGTCCGTTTTCTATTATAATTTAGGCAATTTCAATTATTTAATTTGTTCTCACGTAATGATTTTTTTTATAGACATTTTCTATACTTGCACAAATATATTCTACACAAATCATGGTGAAAATAAGTGATATGGCCGTATATATAACCTCATAGCAATTATAAAGGAAAAATATTACTTAATCTGACACCAAAATAAAGAGTACTTAATTAATTAGCAAGTAAGATAAATTCTGAATGTACAACTTAAATACTATAGCTGTAACAACAAATCTAAGACCAGTCCGGGAACGAAGAATAACAAGCAATTCTCTCAACGCCACGCTACAATCCATTTATTTTAGGATATTTATGGTGGTATAGTGGCTTGTCGTTGCGTTACTCAAGTTTCGTTCGTCTCTGGTTCGTCCTTTTCTTTTCCTGAAACTCTCGCTGTTCACATCACATTTGTAACTCACTCTGTTACTGGCACCAACCTCTGAAATCTTTTTAACTACCCATATTTTTGTCGAATGATCTCATTCATGTACTTGTCACCGCAAATACCATTAGATCAAATTGTAAAACTTTGTGAATTATGTTTTGGACTGGAACCAGAAATTATACATGCAGGTATCCGATTGTTTTAGGAATATCTAAAATCCAGATATATCTTTGTTTTTAAATCCGAATCCGGATATATATATATATATTTTCAGATATCCAGTAAGATTAAAAATCTAATAGTTACGGTGTGATATATATATTGTAATGCACTGTTCTTATTTGTTCCCTTTTTTTCTATCCGTCCTAATTACTAATTAAGGAGACGTGTTTCTAATTTCTTTTTTTTTTTAACGCAAGTGTTTCTAATTTCTTATGTCTTCTTTACTTTATTTAATTTGAAATTTTAAAATTTTAATAAAAACAATAAATGAGTTTTTTTTAACGACATTTTTTTAACGACAATTAAATAAATGAGTTATGTATTCCTTTTAAATAGGGAGAGAGATAGATATGTGCTCATACAAAAAAAAAACAGAACTATATACAGATATTTTTTTTGGCTCCCGGAGAGAAGATACCTGAAACTTTAACAAGTAAGTTCACCAGTTCATAAGTATAGTAAATCCGAGTTCTGGTTTCTTTCTTTCTATTATTCATGATCTTTATAGTACTTACTAAAATACCGATCTTGCCACCCCTTTATAAAATCTATCCCATATATATGATTTTCGTGTGTTCTAGATATATTTTTTTTTGTAAATTTACACAGATTTTTACGTGATTAGTTTGTATTTTCCTACAGAATACTGAATCCAGATATCGTAAGCATGTTTATGATAAATATAGCTATGATTTTTGTCAGGGTTTCCACATGTACACTGGTACTTCACTGTTAGCTTCATCTCCAAGAAGACGCCGTTAACTGACGACAAGAGGAAGAGGAACAAAAAAGACTACGCCGTTAACGACGTCAAACGAAAACGCCGTTAAGTTCGTTGTGAAGATGCCACGTGTTTCGGCGGAATCCCAAGAAATCTCTCTGGACGGTGGCAACGGGTCACCGACGCTCGGCGAACTGCTGAAGGATTTCGAAGACGGTGACCGGAAGAAAAACTCCGGCGAAGATGCTTCGATTCATCACATAATGGATCTCGGTTCCCCTGAAACAAGACCTGTGCCGTTTCTCTTGTCCTTCAACAATCTCAGTTACGATGTCGGACATCGCCGGCCGTTTGGTTTATCGTCGCTGCTCTCTCGGGGAAAGCCCGCTTCAGTGAAAACTCTACTCGACGATGTTTCCGGAGAGGCTTGCGACGGCGATATCCTAGCCGTTCTCGGTGCAAGTGGAGCCGGAAAGTCCACGTTGATAGACGCACTTGCGGGACGTGTGAGCAGCCTGAGAGGCTCCGTAACTCTAAACGGAGAGAAGGTTTTGCAATCTCGATTGCTAAAAGTGATATCGGCGTATGTGATGCAAGACGATATCTTATTTCCGATGCTCACCGTCAAAGAAACCCTAATGTTCGCTTCCGAGTTTCGTCTCCCAAGAAGCTTGTCCAAGTCGAAGAAAAAGGAGCGTGTTCAAGCCCTAATCGACCAGTTAGGGCTCAGAAATGCGGCAGATACAATAATAGGAGACGAAGGACACCGTGGAGTCTCCGGCGGAGAGCGGCGTCGTGTTTCTATCGGAATCGATATTATCCATGATCCTATCGTCTTGTTCCTTGACGAACCTACGTCGGGATTGGATTCCACCAACGCGTTTATGGTGGTGCAGGTTCTTAGACGGATCGCTCGGAGTGGCAGCATCGTAATTATGTCGATACATCAACCTAGTGCAAGAATCCTTGATTTGCTTGATCGTCTCATCATCTTATCTCGCGGCAAGAATGTTTTCAGTGGATCTCCGGCTACTCTTCCTTCTTTCTTCTCCGATTTTGGTCATCCCATCCCGGAGAAAGAGAACATCACCGAGTTCGCTCTTGATCTAATTCAGCAACTCGAAGGATCCACCGAAGGAACCAGAGAGTTAGTAGAGTTCAACGAAAAGTGGCAACATAACCGATCTACTCGAGCCACGCCAATGACCACACCTTACCAAGCCTTATCTCTAAAAGAATCCATCACCGCAAGTGTTTCTAGAGGCAAACTAGTCTCCGGCTCGACTAGTTCCAATCCCATTTCCATGGAATCAGTATCTTCATACGCAAACCCGCCATTGGTCGAGACATTTATCTTAGCCAAACGCTACATGAAAAACTGGATCCGGACGCCTGAGCTTATCGGAACACGGATCGCCACTGTCATGGTGACTGGTCTTCTCTTAGCTACTATATATTGGAGGCTTGACAACACTCCAAGAGGTGCGCAAGAGAGAATGGCTTTCTTTGCTTTCGGCATGTCCACAATGTTCTACGTTTGCGCAGACAACATCCCTGTTTTTATCCAAGAACGATTCATTTTCTTGAGAGAGACAACGCACAACGCGTACAGGACATCTTCATACGCCATCTCTCACTCTCTCGTGTCTCTGCCTCAGCTACTCGCTCTCTCCATTGCATTTGCTGCAACCACTTTCTGGACAGTTGGTTTGAGCGGCGGATTAGAGAGCTTCTTCTATTACTGCCTCATAATCTACGCAGGCTTTTGGTCTGGATCCTCTTTTGTTACCTTTGTATCCGGTTTGTTTCCGAATATCATGATAAGTTTCATGATCACTATTGCGTATCTTTCCTACTGTCTACTGATGGGCGGATTCTACATCAACCGGGATCGGATACCGATCTACTGGATATGGTTTCACTACATTTCATTGTTGAAGTATCCCTACGAAGCTGTCTTAATCAACGAGTTTGATGACCCATCTCGTTGTTTTGTTAGAGGAGTCCAAGTATTCGACGGTACGCTTTTGGCGAAAGTACCGGATGCGATGAAGGTTAAGCTCCTCGATACACTGAGTAACTCTTTAGGAACAAATATAACGGAGTCCACATGCTTGAGAACAGGGCCTGACTTACTTTTGCAGCAAGGTATTTCTCAACTGAGCAAATGGGATTGCTTGTGGGTTACGTTAGCTTGGGGTCTCTTCTTTAGGATCTTGTTTTACTTCTCCTTGCTGTTCGGAAGCAAGAATAAGAGGACGTGAATAGTCCACAAACACAAAGCACACTTCTGTTGGCCTCAATACCTATATTTAATATACATATATAAGTGAAGCTTAAAACTTCTAAGTCTTCTTGTTGTTATAGTTTTTGTAATCAAGCTGTAACATTTATAATTGTTTCATCATTGTATATCTTATTGGGAATATTGTCAAACGGATATTTCACTTGGAATTTCACGTATTATAATTACTGGAGAATAGGCGATAAAATTTAAAGCATTTTAATTTTTCAACACCTCATTCAATTCTCAATTTCAGTGGGTATCATATAGTGTCTCAAAATTAATTACATATGGACTTTAGTAAAAATGGGTTAAAATTTTCATTTGTATTTTAGACTAAATCTATATATAATACGATTATATGTTGAGCTTAAATGGGTCTCACTGAATAAATATATTATTTGTTCATATTCAAAAAAGAAATATATAATTCACATATAATACCTTCATTCGAAAAAAAAAGATTCACATAAAAGCTGTTTGGTGGAGAATAAATGACCGCAAGTGTTGACAAAAAAAAATGACCACAAGTTTGATTTTCTAGGGTAAGAATTATCGACACATTTCTTGAAAATAACAATATCAACACATTATCTGGATATGCGATTAACATGTCGCATCGTACGTCTGAATGGTATTGAAGTTCAGTGGTCCCAAATTCATAAATTGTATACTATATATAAACAAAAAAGCTGGAAAATCAAATAACAGTGGATTCTTATGTTAATGTATTGATCAGAATATAGATTTCCGTAATTAATGACTATTCGTCTTCNGATGAAAAAAAAAAAAAAAAAAAACTTAAAGTATGTCAGAACACAATTAAATTCGAACCACTTGAGTACACACACTTTATATATAATTATCTATATGCGCAATTAAACTACAACGTGGGAATTAAAAATTTCAACTAACTCGAACTACTAAAGCACGTATTTAAAATTTGAGCATCTACGTACGTAATTAACTTATACACTTAATGAACATATATGATTATTAATATATTCCGCATAAATTTTTTTTTATACTGATTTATTATTTTATTACAAATTATGAGATATTAGATTGACGAATTTTACAAATGGTAATTATACCATTTTATGAAAATCTACGCCTATCAAATTTACATGAACCTACCTTATGAAGATCCATGCTTGCATTATTCTGTATTATGAAAATTCACACATCCCGATTCCATCTAAACCTGCCTTATGAAGATCGATATTTGACGGTTGTATTTACACCACGTCGAAGATCTCCTCTAAACTTATCGCCTTTAATCTACATAATAAATCACGCTTTTTAACAATTAAAATCCAAACCTCTGAATATAGAAGCATTAATGAACATTTAATTAAACTATTAGATTAAAGGGGATTCTACTTCCGCATAACGTTTTATTGTCAACATTTCCACACATCAGTTACCATCTACTATTTTAAAGGACACAAAGTAGCGAAATGTGGCGATGATTAATGTTATGATTTAAACAAGTACTTTCATTATCAAAAGTCAGTGATTTTTATTTCATGTTTCAAAATTATGAATGAGATTTAGTTTAATGTCTCTTAAGTTTTATTAAAATCTTAAGAATGTACTCCCCACTTTAAATTATGAATGACTTTATTAAATGTTTCACTTCTTCATAAATACAATCCTATCTAAATCACAACTGTCTCGATCTCAAGCTGTTTCGAACATTTGTCCAAAATTTCACTTTTGATCTAACACACACGGATACCAACTACCAAGTCTCCCTTCAAAATTAGGATAAAGCGCCTGTTTACCGTAAAATTTAGTCTCGATTTTTGAAACATTTACAAACCCTTCCAAGAGAGATGGTATAAATCCAAAATATACATGTAATAAAGTTGGAGTAGCATTGCTCGTGACGGTATAGTACTTCGTCAGTTGGAGTTATTATCTTATTATATAATGGCACCAACTTAAGCTATAACGTTTAGCAGAGGTAGTGAACTAACAAATTAAGAACCTATATATAAAGTCATCGCTCAGTCTTTATTATCCTCACAGCCGGCCTTGGTTTTGATTGAGAGCTTAGCTGGAAATTTTCTTGGACCATTAAATCTATTAGTTTATTTACAAAAATATGTAATCAAAAATTTCAAACTTGTTTCCCAAGGAAGGCAATGTTGTATTTTTTACCAATAGAGCTATCAACCTTTTATATAAATGATTGGCCCCTAAAATAAATAGATTTTGTGAATACTAGAAGCACGTGCTTAATGTGCTTCTAGTCAAGGCCGGTTGCGATTGTCCTATATATGAATTAGGCCGTGAAGAATTGGCAAGACGAAGAATGTCAAAATATTAAATTTTGTGTTTCTTAGTGTTAGTGAAAAGGCAAGACAGACAGGGTCAGATGATTAAATTGTGTGTCTCTTAGTGTTAGTTCAACATCCGTAAAATGGCCAAGCATGTGACGTAAGAGGACAAAACAGAAGAAAACAGGAACTGTGTGTGTCTACACAACTCACAAAATGCAAGTTACATTTTTGAGGCACTCTTTTCAAAACGTCACGAAATCGTATATAGCTTCCGCGAAGAATACATATAAAATATATAAATCCACACAGAATCTACAACTACACAACGAAGCTCCAAAAAACTCTCACTTTTCTTTCACAAGTTTTTATATATTAAAAAGTAAAAACCAGGTCACCGTTGTCTCTCAACTCTCAAGCGCAACAGATAAGGATCTATACTTCATACAAAAATTTGTTAACGAAATTCGATTATTAGGTTTTAATTATCAAGAATCCCGGTGCCATAACCAAATGTATCATTCGGTTTTGTGCTTGTCACACCGACAATGAGAAAACACTTCATTAGGTAACTTCTGTATTTTTCCTTTCCCTGTGTGTGTTTTTCAGCAAATCTCAACTAGTTGGTTTATGGAAAATAAATTAACTAAAACAATCAGATGAAAATAGAGCTTAATTAACTATGAAATTTGATCAATATTCACTATATCCGAATTTCTCAAATGGCAAAGTCTTAATCAAAAATACCACCAAAAGCATGATTAATCTTCCTAAAATATATGAAATACAATTAAAACAACAGAAATGGAAAACGTAATCCAACTTTTACCTTCTTCTTTTATTTTTGTTAAGATGTATTTTCCTCATGCTCTAGCTGAGTGCAGACAAGAGCACAGCTCCTTGTGTTGATCTTCTGGCGAGATGCTGCAACGAGACGCCGTGATCAATGTTGATTCACCTGAAATACGTCCCATTCCGTTCGTCCTCGCCTTCAATGACCTTACCTATAACGTCACACTTCAACGGGGTTTTGGTCTTCGTTCCCGACGTAGCCCTGCTCAAGTAAAGACTCTGCTGAATGGTATCACCGGAAAGACGAACGAAGGAGAGATCTTAGCCGTTCTTGGAGCAAGCGGAGCTGGAAAATCAACGCTTATCGATGCATTGGCGGGACGGATCGCAGAAGGCAGCTTGAAAGGCACGGTAACTCTAAACGGCGAAGCGTTGCAATCTCGTTTGTTGAGAACTATATCGGCTTATGTGATGCAAGAAGATCTCCTTTTCCCTATGCTGACCGTCGAAGAAACCCTAATGTTCGCTGCCGAGTTTCGACTTCCACGAAGCCTATCCAAATCTAAGAAGAGAGACAGAGTTGAAACGGTAATCGACCAATTAGGGCTCAGAACTGTTAAAAACACAATGATCGGAGATGAAGGCCATCGTGGCGTCTCTGGCGGAGAGAGGAGGCGTGTATCGATTGGGACCGACATCATTCACGACCCCATCTTGTTGTTCCTCGACGAACCAACCTCAGGACTAGACTCAACCAGTGCCTTCATGGTGGTGCAAGTCTTGAAAAGGATTGCTCGTAGTGGCAGAATCGTAATTATGTCAATCCATCAGCCTAGTTCTCGGATGATGGAGTTTCTTGATCGGATCCTCGTCTTATCTTCTGGCCAGATTGTGTTTAGTGATTCTCCCGCTACTCTCCCCTTGTTCTTCTCAGAATTTGGTCGTCCCATACCGGATAAAGAGAACAATGCGGAATTTACCCTTGACCTAATTAAAGAGCTTGAAGGATCCTCTGAAGGAGCCAGAAAGTTAGTCGATTTCAACCGAAAGTGGCAACAGAAGAAGCTTCGAGTTAGCCAAGAACCTCACCATAACTCATCATCCTTGAGAGAAGCCATCAATGCAAGCATTACAAGAGGCAAGTTTGTCACTACTTCATATAGCTGGATTCCTTCATACGTAAATCCATGGTGGGTCGAGACCCTAATATTAGCTAAACGGTACATGATCAACTGGACCCGAACGCCTGAGCTTATCGGAACACGGGTTTTCATAGTCATGATGACCGGTTTTCTCTTGGCTACGGTTTACTGGAGAGTAGACGACTCTCCTAGAGGCGTCCAAGAGAGGTTAAGCTTCTTCTCGTTCGCAATGGCCACGATGTTTTACAGTTGTGCAGATGCACTTCCCGCTTTTATCCAAGAAAGATACATTTTCTTGAGAGAAACCGCACATAACGCTTACCGAAGATCCTCCTATGTTATATCTCACTCCCTCGTGACTCTGCCTCATCTCTTCGCACTTTCCGTAGGATTTGCAGCCACTACGTTCTGGTTCGTTGGTCTAAATGGCGGTCTCGCGGGTTTCATCTACTATCTTCTGATCATCTTCGCGTCTTTCTGGTCCGGCTGCTCTTTTGTTACATTTGTCTCCGGTGTGATTCCAAACGTGATGATGAGTTACATGGTCACATTTGGATATCTCTCTTACTGTCTTCTCTTCAGCGGATTCTATATCAACCGAGATCGGATCCATCCTTATTGGATATGGATTCACTACATTTCTCTGCTAAAGTATCCTTACGAAGCTGTTCTGCACAACGAGTTTGACGATCCCTCCCATTGCTTCGTGAGAGGAAACCAAGTTTTTGATAATACGTTCATGGAAGGAGTGCCCGAATTGACAAAGTCGAAGCTCCTAGAGACAATGGGCAGGTATGTAGGGATGGAGTTAACCGAATCTACGTGTTTGAGGACGGGCTCTGAGTTGCTCAAGCAGCAAGGGATTGAGCAATTGGATAAATGGGGTTGTTTGTGGGTTACGATAGCTTGGGGATTCTTTTTTAGGATCTTGTTCTATTTTTCGTTGTCATTTGGAAGCAAGAATAAGAGGGCGTGAACGTCATATTTAGTGTGAATTTTCGAAGCATAAATTTTATTGTGGAAGCAAGCCGTTCTCTTGATTATTAAAATTATTTGATGATTATATGTTCTACATATCTCTGTGTATTCGGTAATTGCTATGAATATCATATTTGAAATTTATCTTGTCAATATATATTACCAGTTAATCTGGTAGCTTAGCCTTCTTGTAGTGTTCTTTGTGCCCCACGTTGAACCCTTACTTGATTAAATTCTCGTTACATTTGATTTATAATGGTCAACATCTTCCCAGATATTATCTTCATCACTGAACCATCCGAAGCTTAAATACTCTTGATGGGTCTGAACTCTTTTACCCGTTTTCTCTTTATATGTCAAGATAACGTAGTAGATTTAGCCACAACTTTTTTTTGTTTTTACGTTTGTGTTAATTAGTCTTTAAGTTTTCATTGAAGTATAGTCCCTCCAAAAATGTTTAACGCAACTGTCTTCTTTTCATGTGGGTTGTGTAAACATAGCGTACTTAACAATATTCAAAATAGCTTCGCCGCTTTTCAGAAACAAAAGCAAAAAAAAAATCAGTTGCTCGGAATAGAATATAAACTAACCAAGAGATGACACATATCATGACCATTTGCTTATGGCGGCAAGGAAGACTATAGTAGGTAGAAGTTAGTCACCTAGATCCTAAAAGTCAACAAACATCAAATTTTGGGATGGGAAATGCAAGAAGCCAGGTCCGTCATTAATGATTTCATGTTACTAGATGTTGGATCAAGTACTACACTACAACTTAACAGGAAGTTGCCTAATCTATTGAATTTTTCTTCTTTAAAGTGGTATAGGATGGATCAACGGCGTCACTTTTTTTCGATTAAATATTTGGAAATACTTCAAGCAACAAAAGGTTTTACACCTTTTATTGTAACAACTCCATTTCATGGCTCATTCCACAACTCAGTTCATTGTGCAAATTTACACTCTGGTGTTTCTCATTTTGTTACATTATATTTGTGTTCCACTGATGTTATTTGACGACATTTTGTGTTCCATTTATTATGTGGACAACATTAATGACAAGTCATATCAGAGAAATATGATTTTAAATAGCAAGATGGGTCCAATATTACATGTGAGATAGAGCAGTGCCACTTTGGCATTTCGGCATTTATCAATTTCTTGAACAAATCGTTCGTCTAATGTGAACAACACAGAAATATAACTGTAAACGGTACGATCATGCCTTTGTTTCTAACGAGGAAAAAAACAAAAGTTACGCTTAAATATAGTAGATAGAAAAAAAATACATGAAATGTTATACAAAGTTCCCAATATATATTGAGTTTGGTAAAGAAGGTTCCACCGTTACCAACTAATCACGAAAAAACAGAAACGAAGTTTGACATTTTGTGTTGTCTTTCCCAAAAATTTGAGGAACACATGCCATTACACAGTGAAAATTTCCAAAATTAACGCAGATATCATGAGCAAGAGCCATCATCCATCTTTAGTCGCCAAAGGGAAAAAAAAAGTGCGTAGTAATTGAAGTACTTGTACTGCGTTTATTGCGACTTTGCGAGACAAAGTAATCACTACACACTTTTGTTTCGTTACCAACATTTGAATGAGTCGATTATAAAACAAAAGTTAAAAGACAACTACAATAAGCATTAATTGACCAACCATTAATGGGAAATTCAAGAAAATTCTCATCTCAATCCTATATACCTCGGTTAGATCAACACCCTTCACCTAATTCTCCATTCAACAACACATCTAGTTGCCACGTGTCCACCATTTCAAATACTTCAGCGTATTTGGGTATTATCTATCACATTGAGAAATCTAGATTTATAGGTCATCCTCATCCCATTACCTCCCACCTTTATAACTAAATTAAATTAAATACGAACAATCCAAAACGCATTTCCATCCAAACGCCCAAAATATTATAGTCAACAACACGAACCTAACAGATTTCCCATGATGCAACTCATTATACAAGTCATAGAGCCTTCGTGTTCACACAAATACACACGTTACTTCATACCCCTTTTATAAATACACTATACATAGACTAGAGAACAGATACAAGCACAACAAAGAGCGAAGAGCAACACTCTTGATGATCATGCAAAGATTGTGTTCAACGAGCTGCTAGATTTTGTAAAACGCTAATCTTTTCTCACTTTCATTCTCACTTCTTTTTCATGTCTCGCGTTGTAGCAGAAGATCACGACGTTGATAACGCGTCGACGTATCATTCCATGGAGATCAGCTCGTCGTTGACTCTAGGTCAACTTCTCAAGAACGTTAGCGACGTTCGAAAGGTAGAAGTCGGCGACGAGACTCCTGTTCACGACGAATTCTTCGACCGAGACGGTTCACTAGGCGATGAAGAGTATGATGATCACATGCGTCCTGTTCCCTTCGTTCTATCTTTCAACAACCTCACTTACAACGTCTCTGTTCGCCGGAAGTTTGAGTTTCGCGACTTGATCCCACGTAGTAGGCTATCTTTCTCCAAGACCAAGACCCTTCTTGACGACATCTCCGGAGAGACTCGCGACGGAGAGATTCTCGCCGTTCTTGGAGCTAGCGGGTCGGGTAAATCCACTTTGATCGACGCTTTAGCGAATCGGATCGCTAAAGGAAGCCTAAAAGGCAATGTAACGCTAAACGGAGAGGCTCTTCAGTCTCGGATGCTGAAAGTTATATCAGCGTACGTAATGCAAGACGATCTTCTCTTCCCGATGCTTACCGTAGAAGAAACGTTAATGTTCGCTGCAGAGTTTCGTTTACCAAGAAGCTTGCCTAAATCCAAGAAGAAGCTTCGAGTTCAAGCTCTAATAGACCAGCTAGGAATAAGGAACGCGGCTAAAACTATCATCGGAGACGAAGGACACCGTGGAATCTCCGGTGGAGAGAGACGGCGAGTTTCTATCGGAATCGATATCATCCATGATCCGATTGTTCTGTTCCTCGACGAACCGACTTCCGGTTTGGATTCCACAAGCGCCTTCATGGTTGTTAAAGTGTTGAAGAGGATAGCAGAGAGTGGCAGTATCGTGATAATGTCTATACATCAGCCAAGCCACAGAGTTCTCGGTTTGCTTGACCGTCTCATCTTCTTGTCACGTGGCCATACCGTCTTTAGTGGCTCTCCAGCGAGCTTACCTAGCTTCTTCGCTGGATTTGGTAATCCGATACCGGAGAACGAGAATCAAACGGAGTTCGCACTGGATCTCATCAGAGAGCTCGAAGGATCAGCTGGTGGAACAAGAGGATTAGTTGAGTTCAACAAAAAATGGCAAGAGATGAAAAAACAGAGCAATTCTCAACATGTCTTAACTCCACCGGCTTCTCCGTTCCCAAACCTAACCCTAAAAGAAGCAATATCCGCCAGCATAAGCAGAGGGAAGCTAGTCTCCGGTGGCAGCGCTGGATCCTCCGTCACAACCTTAGCCGTTCCTGCATTCGCGAATCCGTTCTGGATTGAGATCAAAACTCTCTCAAAACGCTCCATGCTCAATTCAAGAAGGCAACCGGAGCTGTTCGGAATACGTTTAGCCTCCGTGATCGTCACCGGATTCATCCTAGCTACTGTTTTCTGGCGGTTAGATAATTCTCCGAAAGGCGTTCAAGAAAGGCTAGGGTTCTTCGCCTTCGCTATGTCCACAATGTTCTACACTTGCGCCGAAGCTCTCCCCGTCTTCCTCCAGGAACGTTACATCTTCATGAGGGAAACTGCTTACAATGCTTACCGGAGATCCTCTTACGTTCTCTCTCACGCCATCGTCTCCTTCCCTTCGCTCATTTTCCTCTCTGTAGCTTTCGCAGCGACGACGTTTTGGGCTGTTGGTCTAGAAGGAGGCTCAATGGGATTTTTGTTCTATTGCTTAATCATCTTAGCCTCTTTCTGGTCCGGAAGCTCCTTCGTCACTTTCTTATCCGGCGTCGTTCCACACGTGATGCTGGGTTACACGATCGTTGTCGCAATTTTAGCTTACTTCTTGCTTTTTAGTGGCTTCTTCATCAACAGAGATCGAATCCCTCAGTACTGGATATGGTTTCATTACCTTTCTCTCGTTAAGTATCCGTACGAGGCGGTTCTTCAGAACGAGTTCTCGGATCCTACGGAGTGTTTTGTGAGAGGTGTTCAGATTTTCGATAACACGCCATTGGGACAGTTGACTTATGGGATGAAACTGAGGCTTTTGGATTCTGTGAGCCGATCTATTGGGATGAGGATAACGAGTTCAACATGTCTTACGACCGGTGCTGATATTCTGAAGCAGCAAGGAGTGACGGAGCTTAGCAAATGGAGTTGCTTACTTGTCACGGTAGGTTTTGGATTCTTTTTTAGGATTTTGTTTTACTTGTGTTTGTTACTTGGGAGCAAGAACAAGAGGAGGTGAACATGAGAGTATGAGACGACTAATGATACTTAAACCAAAAACATATTTTGTATTTTGTCTTTTTTTTTTTTTTTTCCTGTAATTTGTTGATTGATTGAGTCTTTGAATTGTATTCTTTTTTAACATGTTAGTGCTTTGTCATCAATACAAATATAATTCTTTTAAGATTTTGAATTACAGAAATCACCTATAAATTGCTCTATACCATGTCAAATAGAAGCATTAAGATTGTGGAAGCCGATGATGTTGGGAATGAGACCGGCCTATAACTCCATATGTTGGTGTTTTTTTTCTTTTTTGCTTTTTTTTTTATATAACTGTTTATGTATATGTTGGTGTTAGGTCTGAAATCATCCAAAACTAGGTCGATTATAAGTATAAATTCCGGTTTAGATAAAAGGATTTATTTGGCAGGGGTTAGCTAGGTGGATAGTAAAGAGAAGTGATTCAAAGAGGTTTGGTCGTGGACTCGTTGAAATCTGTGGAGTCAACTTAAAAACTAAAAACTGCCAGGTTAGAGAGAATACAAGAGAGATTCAAGAGAAGAAAGTGACGAATTCATGGATTGTTGCCAACATTAACTGTTACATTGTTAGCTTCATGAAATTTCATAATGAGGAGTCAGTAAAGGCACCCACACCTGCAGTTACCATTGGATTGTTAAATTCATTTGCAGTCATGTTGTTATGCATATTCATGTTTTTAAGTATTCCTAAAACGATTGGCTTGTACAAGAGAGTGAGGCTAAGTTAAGATGTCCAACCGGGTTGATCGGCCCAACAGAACCGATACTGTAAAGATTACAAAATCAGATTGGGTGTCCAATCCGGTTAATTGACCTTAACCCAACCGATAATGTACTCTAGATCAGAAAAATAAACCGAATTGGACCGTCTCTGTAAACGCAACCGCCGCTTTGGCTGCAGCCGATCGCTATATGATGAGTCATTTATACGAGCGGCGGTTGCTCACGCGCGCAGCTCAAAGCACAAAACCTGACGACGTAATTAGGGGGTTTGGTCGGAGATGCTATTGTGCGTTCCGACAGTGAAACTGTTTGTGTTTCAGCAACGGCGTACTTTCACCTCTTCTTTAGCAAAGCGTTTTAGCTTCAATGGACAATCACCACTTACAGAGTCCCAAGCTCAGGTTCGCATATTTCTGGAGAATTTAGATTTCCGACAAGTAAAGTCAAAGGTTTTGTTTTTCTAGTCGAATTTCTTCTATTGGGAAATGTAAAACTAAAAAAGATATTTCTTTAGTATAGCAAATGAAAGATGAAACCTTAATGTTCGCTTTGCTTTGAGTTCTTGAATTTACAAGCTGATTGATGTATAAAGATGCTACATTGAACATTTTTCGGCTCTCTGTCTCAAAAGACATTTTACCAATTTTATATTTAGGCTGCTTTGGATAAGGAGTGCATTGACTTCTTACCCTGGTTAGAGCAAATTGCTGGAGCCAAGATAACTAACACGCTTTCGATTGGAAAATCCGTCTATGGCAGGTCGGTTATTTCTCTCTCGTTTAGTCTTCTGCAACTAGTTTGCAGCATTTTGTTGCTCAAACTGAAACTTTTTTCTTTTGTCGATTTCATTTGCTACCAAAGGCTGTCTTCTTGCTGTGATGGTTTGTTTATAGAAATGTGTCTTCTTTATAATGGTATATACACTGACCACTTTTATCATAATCGACTTCTGAGCAGGGCGTTGTTTGCCTCAAAAATAATCCATGCCGGGGACTGCATGTTGAAAGTCCCCTTTGATGCGGTATATGTTATCAAATTGAGCTTTTCCTTTTTTTTTCGCGTGGTATAGAACGAGCTGTTGAAGTTCAATACAATTCATTTATTTTCTTTTGTTCAATTTTCAGCAAATGAATCCGGATGAGCTGCCCCCAGATATTAGAGTTTCATTGACTGATGAAGTTGGAAACATTGGAAAGCTTGCTGCTCTTCTTATGATCGAGATGAAGACGGGTCAGGTAGGCTGACATCAACATTGTGTATTAATGTATGCCTTAATATAAGTCTCCCTTTTCTGAGAGTGTTTTGGATTGGATTCGGGTTGAGTCTACTGTTGTTTCTGAATCAGAACTCTCGATGGAGACCTTATATCAGCCGACTTCCTCAGCCTACAGAGATGCACAGCACGGTGAGATGTCCTTATAGTAGTCAAAAGTCCTGAGTCTTAAATTTTTGAATTGGCCAATGCAGTATACTTACTATAATGGTTTCCTTATTCTCTCTAGATATTTTGGAATGAAGATGAGTTCGACATGATTCGTTGTAGCGCAGTTCACAAGGAAACTATGAAACAAAAAGCTCAGATAGAAAAGGAATTCTCACTTGTAGCACAAGTAAGTATGTTTCCTTTAGTGATCTGATAAGTGTTGGTTTCTGGTGGCAATTCCCTGCATTTTTCAGTCTTTTGAAAATCTTCTTATAGATAGAGGGTCTGCTTTATACGACACTGTGGCTGCTTTATTTTGTCCCTGGATTAGTGAATTATCTTCTTTTTGGTAATGAAAACTATTGTTTTGTTGAGTTAGTGATTGTTCCTCTTAAAAGTCCTAGAAAATATCGTTTATGCACCATTAGGAACAATGTATGAAACCATGAGAAAGACACACCGATATCTAAGACCATTAGTGATGAAACTTTTTGTTTTTTGTGTTTTGCCTCAGAGTGTATATCAGACCATTAAAACCAAGTTCGGGTTTATCAAGGTGCTATATTGCTTGAGTAAATTATCGCTGAAAAATATATTATGGTACTAGCAAATACTAGACTCATTTCTATTGATTTTATCTAATTTTCTGAAAGTCTAAACTCCAATTTATAACGTGTCTTAGAAAGGTATATATTTGGTAGTGTTTAAATTGTATTTGCATGTGTAGATTTTTTTTTTTCTCACCCTAGTGAGCAAGAGTTCTGAAATTATTTTTGGTGATTTTTAGGCATTTAAGCAACATCTTCCCAATGTGATTGAACCCCCTGGTCTGAAAAATTTCATGTATGCCTATGCATTAGGTGAGAAAATTAGTCTACAGTTATTCTATTTGGAGGTATATCTGTTTCTGGTTTTACTCAACCATGCACAGTCGTCCCTCACAAGGGAGGTTCTAATTATGTGTTACTACTCACATTCTTTTGTTGTTCAGACTGATCTGTTTCTTAGTTACTAAATTTGGATAACTTGTTGCTGGACAGTGGGATCTCGTGCGTGGGAAACCTCAAAAGGCATATCTCTGGTATTTCCTTCAGTATAGTTCTGTGTTTTCTCTTCTCATGGTGTTCTGGTTTAGATGGATGTCCTGACCATTTAACAGATTCCATTTGCAGACTTCATGAACCATGATGGGCTTTCTGCATCAATCGTTTTGAGCGATGAAGACAACCAACTATCAGAGGTTTACTTCCATTTCTGTTAGTTAATAGTCTGAGTTCTCTTCGGACAACTACTTGTTAGTCTCTGTCACCTTCATATTCATTTGTTGCATTAGTAGAATCATAAGTTGAAAATATCGATCTAGTAAGCTGCATGGTTATTGATTTCCTCTTACTTTCTCTTCAACACAGACTAAAACAAACCAGTACATGATTTTAAGTTTTCAACTTTGCAGGTCACTGCAGATCGTGACTATAGTCCTGGTGACGAGGTAGGATTATAACACAGTGAGATTCGCTACTCATGGGATGCATTACTTTTTGGGTTATATCGTTTAAGTTTTAATACTCGCTAGTGTCTTGAGAGATGTTATGGTTGGGGGGTTGATGCCAGCGACTGGTTAAACTCTGGTTAAACTCGTGGACTTTGAAGCTTACCAAACATCTATGTCTAGGTGTTCATTAGGTATGGCGAATTCTCAAATGCTACGCTCATGTTGGATTTTGGATTTACCCTTCCTTACAACATTCATGACGAGGTTTTTTCTCTATCATTGACCGTAGCCATAGCAATATTGATCTATAGATGTTGAGTTGAAGATGGCCACTCACCAACCTTGAACTTGATAGTCATTTGATTGATTGACTAGGTTCAAATCCAAATGGATGTACCGAATGATGACCCTCTCCGCAACATGAAGTTGGGACTTCTCCAGACCCATTACACACGAAGTGTCAAAGATATTAATATCTTTCACTCTTCTTTTGATACTTTCACAATCAAGTAGGTATTTATGTTTAGTTTTAGAATGTCACTAAGCCATTACAATTTCTAACTGTTTACGCACTATCAATACGCACAAGCAACGAATGAAAACAACGGAGAAAGGTGTACTAAGAAAGTAGTTGAGCCGTAACTCTCTCAACAGAGGATAACAAAAAATACCAAGAATCATTACTTGTTTAGAATTTGTTTCCAGTTACTGAGCTTGTTGCAAATGTGATATGTATATCTAAATCTAGTTTTGGTTCTCTCTCAGGGAAGTGAAATCTGCTACAGGGAAAGGGAAAGGAATTCCTCAGTCTCTTCGAGCATTTGCACGTCTTCTCTGTTGTACCTCTCCTCAAGGTGGTCAAATCAAACTAAGCTACTCTCTTTCATCATCTTTCGGGGCTGATCCTGAAAGTATTAACAGTATAATGATTCACAGAGCTAAATGATTTGTCAAAAGAAGCTGAGCAAAATGATGGCCGACTAGCTCGGCTTCCCTTTAAAGATAGGAGCAGAGAGTTGGAGGCACATAAGATCATCCTGTCTCATATCAACAGATTAATTGAGGATCTTAGTAATTTCATCAAGGTACTATAGAATATTGACTCAGCTAATTGCCACATAATGCATTAAAATGTAGGTTTTGATAAAGGTTTATTGGGTGCTTTTGCAGGAACTGGAAGCATCTAATTGTCGTTTTGTATCACAAAGATTGACAGTTAGAAGGCAGATGGCAAGAGATCTCCTCGTCGGTGAGCTTCGTGTTCTGAGATCTGCAGCTGAATGGCTTAAACATTATTGCACGAACTTGTTTTCATCAACCTTAAATGAGCTTAAAGTGACTTTGGAGCGGAATTTACAATCTCTACAGTAGCAATAACACCAAGGAATTGAACAAACTTTTCTTCAGCACCTTGTACCAATCGGAATCTACTCACAATGCGGCCCCAACAAGAGGCGTAGAATATTCCCTGGTCTGTTATGTTTATATGTTCCCGATGGATTTGGAGACCCTTATGCTTGTATTCTATCAATATCACTTTAAATTTTGATACTTTGGGTTTGAAAACGTTGACATTTTGTTTAGGATTCAAATGATTTGCCGTTTTATCGCTTTCCCATCAAGAACACTTTTCAATTTGTCCGAGAAGTCCTAATAATAATGGATGTGGTAGACACAACTATTATAAACATTTTTGTATAATAAAAGAGAGAATATATTCAAAAATTAGGGTGAACCCAACAGCTGGTGCAGTTTTGTTGCTCTTGCAACGTTTATGATAGACGACGACTATCTTATTACTGACGTTGCAAGTGAGGAGGCTGACTTGGCTAAGGGAATAGAGCAATGCAAAGACCTGGTCTGAGCTAGAAGGTTTTCCGTTTAAAATATCGAAGAAAGACGACGAAGACAAGTATAAGAAGAGGCTTGAATCGTTAATTGGGGATTATGCTTTTTATGTTATCTTTGGAGACGTTATGAGTATGGGAACGATCGTCGTCAATGATCAAGCTCGATATGAGAGATTGATCAGGATCGGAACTTACAAAGCTTGGTTTGCTCTGGTTTCAATAAAAGTATTATTCAGATCTCTCGGTTACAAATATCAAAACTCTTATCAGTTTCAAGCAAAGTTTTCTGCTCATAGAATCGCTTCTTACCTTCAAGTTGATCATGTTTCCTTTTTATTGTCGATTTAGTTGGTTAATTATGCTAGGTACCAACTAAATTGGTTGATTCATACATATCTACTACTGGATACTGAGTGTTATAAGACTGAAATGAGAAAATAACTTAATATACAAAAGAAAGAACTGTTTCTACAAAAAAGATGCAAAGTTTATTCGTAAATGCATATTCACAGAGACTAGCAATGAAGAAAGTTGGAAATTTTCATTTCCTATGGTTGAAAATACTGACCTCACTTTGGTTATCATCAATTTATAATGCAACCAAAGTGAGGAGGATTATGAGCAACTTGGTTCATGATATATATGCCTTAACTAAGTCCGTGTACTTGCAGACTAACCCTGTCCTTGGACATTTTACTTCACCTCCGTTCTTGTCCGCCATGTCCTTGAGAGCCTGCAAATACATTACCCATCAATGCAAAGAAAAAGTAAGTAACCCGACTTTTAATCTGTGACCTATTATGATAGACTAATGTCTGATCTAGATCACAACAACAGATTCCAAAACGAGAGAAAGAACGGGATTAACAGAAAACAGATGTTGTACAAGAATAGCATCAAACCTTCGTGCTGTAGACGTAGCCATTGGGCAACACCTGTGGTGGGTTCTCTGTGTCCATTAGCTCCTTAGAAATATAGCAAACAAGCTTTGAATGGTGCTGCTTGGAGTACGGTAAAGGCAAAGCTAGCTTCCGGAAGCTCTCTTGTGAGAGTGGGTCCTCCTTGGTACAACCTTCTTCAAAACCATATCTGGGTCATGTCAAGGTACAAACTCAAACCACAAAAAGAATCACATTATGGTATCATCATGACATTTTTTACTTTCTTCCTCTATTTCAGATGCAGAAAATAGATATTAAAAACATCAAATTTGATAAAGTTTGATGGATACGGAGTTTTTAGTGCAGACAAGCCTGCTTGTAAGTAGATGTTTAATAACGGCTCCATTGTCATGCCATATAACTTGCAAAATTCTTGTTTAAACTGATGAACTAAAACATCCCACTGCCGAAGTTCAAATAAAACCTGAACATAGCAAATATGTCAGTTAATTAGCCTAAGCAACAGTCAATTCAGGTTCAATAAGAGTTGGAAGTAACACCATAGTTTAGCCATTAACATAGACGAATATATATAGAAGATCACTGAAGCACGCTGGTGTAAAAGAGAGAAATTGAAATCTCTAGCCAGGTTTTTGGTCCATTTTAAACGAAATCAGTCCTTCAGTAATTCAATACAGAAGGAATGCAAGTTGAAGCGCCAATTCATCTTTGAAGAGTAAAAAAACTAGCTTTTGAAACACGGGCTGAAAGAAGGAAAATTTCACCTTATATTTTGTGCATTCCGTAGTGCTTTTAAAAGCCAAAGTGGCCAGGACATGCTGCAATTCACTCATATGGGTTGCTCCCCACGGTGTCAGATGCTTTCGAGCGTAAAGGATTGCTTGTTTGTAGCTGTCAGCTGTATCAGCTCGTACCAACTCGATGAATTCTTGCAACCTTAGTTGGAACTCAAACTTGCTCTGCCATGAAAAGAGCCCAATATAATTAGCAGTGACAACAACTTTCTCTTTCTTTTCAGGATAAGAAGAAAACAAGCAATTTTCTGAAGTCAAAGTATTTTGGGTCTCGAAGAATTTGGATGAACATTAGACAAACCCAAGAAAAAGCGTGGAATTCATAAACAGAATAAAGTAAATCTTAACCATGAAAAGTACACAGAGAAAGAGCACCGTATACCTTTGACTTTTTCAACCGTGTTTTATTATCAGCACACCATGCCAGTGCAGAAGCTACCTCCCTACGTTTAAGAGCGTCAATCACCTTCTTAGCTTCTCGAAATATGTCAATGTCGACAAGGTCCTGAAAAGATGAGATGCTTATTATTGGCATTTCAGTGAGATGCAGTACAAACCGATAACAAATTTCCATGATCATGCTGCAAGGAATGTCAAGTGAAAACAAATTTCCAAATTATGTTATATAATAAGTGTCAAGAGACAGAGAGAGAAAGAGACCGAAATTTTGCTGGTTTCTGAAAGCTTTGAAGCAGTCTCGAAATATGACATCCGCAGCATGTAGTCGACAAGAATCCGTTTGACTTTTGTATTGTTCCATTCAGTAATGTTTTCCGCATCTGCTGAATCCAAATGATCGATGCGAGCACGGCACCTCTGAGCCTGCAAATTCTCCACATTGCTCCCTTCCTCCAACTGAATGCCAAAAGAAATAAGCATATCATTACATATATCATAACCCCTTTACTGCAGAAAACATAAACCACCCCCAAAGAATGAAAATTTGATAGAAGATGAAAATGTTCTGAATTCCTAAACCCCAAAGTTAAACATAGAACGTATCATTTAATTAGCTTAGTAGTGAAACAACTAGACTACATTGCATGCCCTCGATCTGAAAAGATACCTACTCATATTCAACAACATCGATATTCCAACGTGTAGTGTTAATCTTCTGTAGTAACTAAATCGCAATCAAACTCGACAAGAGCAATATCAAAGATCAATCCAAGGTTTTTAGTAGTGATCGTTGGATCCAGAGATGTGGGATCATTTAACAAAATCGGAAACTTTAAACCGCTATTAAAGTAGGCACAATCTACCAAATCAAAACTGATGTAATTGAGGAGACAGAGGAACGAAAGATTCAACCTTTCGTTTGAGGCCTTGCAATCGAGATACAAGGCTAGTAAGACGCGAAACGGTGACGTCTTTGGACCAATTGTTATCAGCCAAATCTCCGACGCTGGACACAACGGAGGAGACCTCTTTCTCAAGACAGCGGTGATTGGCACGGATCGTCTTCTTGTAATGCTCGAAGGGTACGCGGAGGAGCTGGTGCTCAAGCTTGAGCGATTCCGTCAATTGACTCAACCTCGACGACGGGACGGGCGGGGGAGGAGTGATCGTAGGAGCGGATTCCGTCATCACGGCGTCGTCGGCGTTTCCATTTGTTACGGGATCGATTTCCATGGCGAGAGAAATGGGAAGAGGAAGTTGCAGAAACTACGCAAGAGCTTTTGTCTAGATTTTGGCCTTATGGGGTAATCTTCTAAATCATCTTTGAGAAGAAAAATGCTACTACTCGGGTGAAACTTTAAAACGGCGTCGTTCTGGCACCCTTGTAATAAAAAATATGCCCCCAGAGACATCAAACCGTCCGGTCCGATCCATCCCGAACTGAGAGATTGTTGGTTTCTGATACGGTAATCAAACAAAAACATCAAATTAATTTGGATGCTGCCAAAAAATGTTGTTTGCTTTAACTATAGGTTTTAAGATGATTGAAAGTTTGAGTATACATTCCCTCAACCAATTTGTTCTCCGTATGATTACAAAATGATGATCTAAGTTTTCTATCATAGACATAGCTTATACAATCTTCACTTGATAGCTAGTAATCTTATAATGACACTTAGGAACTGCAGTGGATCAGAGTTGTTGTTGAGCATCAAAGGCAGTTTCTTGGAATTTTTTTATTTTGATCATTTGTTACCATTTTGGTCTGTGGTGAAGTTGAATTGCAGGACTGATGTTGGGCTTCGTGAATGGTTAATATTTGCGCATTTCTACGTTAATGAACTTCTAGGCCTGTGGACAAAGAACCAAGCCCACTTTACTTTTGTGTTTTTTGTTTTTTTTTTCCAACTTTATTTCTTTTGTTATTGAACTATATTTTCTTAAATGTAATTATATTGTATGTATAAACACTTTTAAAATTTAATATATAGAAATTAGAATTATACAATATTCCATGTCATATATTTATTTTGAAGTAACACATTACTTTTTCTGATTGTGAATTTAACTTGTTTAGATGTATCAACATAATTTTAATGTATTATTTAAATGTTTCGAATTAGTCTTAAATAGAAAAAAAAACTGAATAAGATAAGAAAATAATTCCTTGTTTTTTTTGTTTTTAACATATAACTGATAATTTTACCATAATAATATATCAACCACAAAACAAACGATATAATACCTGTAATATATGTACATTGAATCGTAATAATGATTATCAACTACAAAAAAATGATATAATATCTCTCATCTTATCTTTTTTATCTCAACATCTCTTATCATTATCTTTTCTTACTTCCATATAGAGAGACTTTAATACATTTTCTTTCTGAAATAAATAAAAAAAACTTGAATACCTTATTGAGTCAAAAAAAACAAAAAAACTTGAATACCTTATTTTTATTATTAAATAAAATAAAAGTAAAACAAAAATAATTAGCAACGCTCCTCTCGAATGGCTTTATCCGCGCAAGGAAATATTTAAAAATTTGCCATAAATGCCCTCCACTGATACTCTATATTACATTTTCACACCACCTAAAGCAGGGAGAGCCGTTTCGTTTTTCTCTTTCGATTCTTCTTCCTCCGTCAAACGGCACTCTCTCTCCCTCCTCTCTCTCACTCCTTCGTTAACTTCAAATAAAGACTCTCGGTTTAGATAAAATCGACGTTATCTAACGGTGTTAGTAAATCTGCGTTTCGGTTTCTTCTCCGTTCGAATTTCGGATTATCGGTGCTTATGGTAAGTTCATAAATCCTGAAGATACTCTCTTTTGAATTTCGAAATTAAAACAAAAAAAACTCAAGTGATTCTTTGGTTTTCTTTAATAAAGCATTTTGCATCCTCTACAAAGTTGTCGCGAATCGTTTTTTTTCTCTCCTTCTTCTTTAATTTCTTTCAATACTGGAAGAGAATAGTAGAGAGTAGAGTTAGGTCATTCAAAAGAGAGAGCTTTTGTACTGTTCGAGTAATCTCGCCGAACAGTTTCTTCATCAATTCCCTCCGCAACTTTGATTCAGGTTCGATTTGTGCCTTTGATTGTTTACATTTCGATCCGATTTTAAGTGTTAAGTCCTTGATCAGTCCCTGTGTCTAGGGTTTCTGAAGATGTTAAAGGGTAGTTTAGTCTTTTGATTACGCCTGACTCGATGTTTACTCTATAATCAAGTCTGAGTAGAGTAATACTTTTGCTGCAAAAATGTGATTTTTGTCTTCATATCTTTCGAACTTTTGATTTGGTTTGTTACGTTTTGATTCCAGCTGTAGTTGTGTTGGAGAAACATCAATGAAGAAGCTCTTCTTTTTTAGATCTTCGTCTGGTAATGGAGCTGATAAACAGGCTCACTGCGAAAAAGCACCAGATTGTAAGATCAAAACCCAAGCCAACACTCTGGTTGAACAGGAGTTTAATAGTCCCAAGTCACAGGGTGAAGTTTCTGGTGGTCCAGCTCTTAGACGAAGCCGTTCGTTGTCCTCGGCAGGTTTCCTTTTTGATAACTTTGGAGAAACTTCCACCAATGCGCTAACCACCGCTTCTAAAAGCCAGGATAGGCGGCGGAATCATTCATCTCGGTACGCTTTTGTCCTTCCTGTTATGATTGTTTGATTAACACTTCTCATTGTTTTGATAATGTTTATAATGCTACTGCTTTCTTGGTTTGATGTTATAATGAAACCACTGACAAACAAATGTAATGAAACTTTTGTGCCAGATGCTTTACCCCAGAAAGACAAGCTAGAGAGAGGCAGTTTGAAGCAGAAAAGTGCCAACTTGATTCATCTGGGAGTTCCTCAACTTCTTCTAGTAATGTCTCTAGTAAAGTTCTGGACCGTTATATTGATGGAGAAGAACATTTAGAACAGTGCAAGCAAAAGAGTAGTTCTTCACGCAGTGATGTCTCTGGCAGCATAAACCGTAGGAGGCTTCCACCCCGAGTCCAGTGTACAGTCCCTACATCACCATCAGACATGTCCAGTGACAAAAGGAAGTCCCACTCGTTTAGAGAAGCTAAAGGAACTCGCCTTCGTCACTCTTCTAGTGATTGTGTGGAAATTGGATCGAGGCATGGATCGCCTCGTTCGCTTGCACGAAATGTCATTGAAAGGCTCTCTCAGACTCATGGCAAGTCAAAGGGGTCAAATCATGAACCCATCACTATTCAAGACGTCTACGGTGGATCCCTTGATAAAACTTTCGACTCAAGCTCAGATGTCGCAGCCAATGTTTCACTGGCTGAACATTATGAACCTATGAACGAATATTATGGGCATGGCTATGGAAAGCAGCAGCAGAACCTCATACATGGTAAGAGCATGTATAGGTGTATGGAAGAGGATAATGACTCAGAGCTGGAAATGAAAATTAAAGAAGCTGAGAAGAGAGTGAAATTGTTCTCTGAAGATTTGGAGCAGCAGAGATACCTTTCCGACTGTGACTTTGATGTCTCATCTTTGGTTGGGGCGATTAGAAAACTCGAAGATGAGAGGCTCCATTTGGCATTTGAGAACGTAAATCTTTTGCGCTCCCAAATGGTTGAGAGGGCTTCTGCCAGGGAAGAAATGAGAGGGGTGAAGTCTGATTGGGACTTGCATATACAGAGGACAGAAAAAGAAAGGAGGGAGTTGCAGGCTGGATTGGAGAAAGAGCTTGATAGAAGGTCAGGTGAGTGGACTTCAAAGCTCGAAAAGTTCCAGCTTGAAGAGAGGAAGCTGCGAGAGCGTGTCAGAGAGCTTGCTGAGCAAAATGTCTCACTTCAAAGAGAACTATCGGCTTTCCACGAAAATGAGACGGAGAACAAAGACATGATAGCGCGTTTGGAGAGAAGAGCTGCTGAGCTGACCACGACAGCAGATGAATTGCATGAAGAGAACTCTTATCTTAAGCAAACTCTCTCCCAGTTACAAGAGAGTTACGCAGGGGCTACAGAAGATCTTGATTTTTTAAAAAGAAACTTTGAAGAGAAGGATCAAGAATGCAAGGAGTTGCACAAAACTGTTGCAAAGTTTCTGAGAACCTGCAAAGAACAAGGGAAGACAATCGAGGGTCTCCGAGATGGGGTTTCCGAGGAGAGTAAAAAGCAACCGTCAGAGAAATTGGACCAGCTGGTCAAGAAATTGCAGGTGGAGCAACTTAGGTTGACAGGGATCGAGCTTTCACTTAGAAGGGAAATGGAATCAATGAAGCTCGAAACTGACTCTCTTCGCCAGGAGAATGTCTCTCTGCTGAATCGATTGAAAGGAGGGAACTGCGAAGAAATAGACATTACAACTCTTAAGCTAGAGAATGAGTTGAAGATGCGTATCTGCTACTTGCAAGAGCAAGGGTTGCCAATGTTAAATGAGAGCAACCACCTGTGTTACAAGTTACTGAAGTTCATCAAAGGGAAACTAACTCAGTTTACTGAAAGCTCTCAGGATACGCGTATAATGAAGGATGGATTAAGTGAGCAGTTTATGATTGAATCTGAAATGAAAGTCCATGGAATCAGACGTGGAACTGAAAACCTGAAGAGGAGTTTGCAAGCAGTAACCAGTGTAGTGGCCTCAAATTCAGAATCATCTTGTTCAAGTATTGGTAGGCCTAAGGAGCAAAGAAACCAATCAGTTGAAGTGAGTCTCCAAATATATGTTCATTTTTTATTTTCTCTAAGGCATCCTCTTTTTTTTGTCTTGCTTAACGTTTAGCCCAATCTCATATAGGAAAACCTTCGAGCCGAACTGAGAGCTGAGACCCTAATCACAAGTTTATTACGGGAGAAACTGTATTCTAAGGAACAAGAAATTGAACAGCTGCAAGCAGAAGTAGCAGCAGCAGTACGAGGCAATGAGACTCTGAGATGTGAGGTCCAAAGCACTTTAGACAACCTATCAGTTAAGACCCACGAACTGAAAGACATCAAGCTCCAGGTAATAATAATCACCCCATCACATCTCTGTTTTTTTTGTGACTCGTGGTATAAAGAAACTATTCCTAGCTATCTATATAACTTTTACTTTGATCGTTTTGACATCAGATGTTGAAGAAAGAAGAAAACATAAACCGGCTTGAGAGAAATCTTCAGGAAGCCGCGAAAGACATAACGAGCTTAAAAACAGTATTACCAGAAGTATATGATGAAAGAGACCAAATATGGAGAGAGTTGAGACAATGCCGCGAGAAAAACATGCTGTTGAACTCCGAGAACGAGACGTTGAGAGGGACGGTAGATAAATTGGAGGAGAAAGTTTTGGAGAAAGAAGGAGAGATCACAATACTACAAGACACAATCGGAAGCAAGCATCTCAACATCCTCTCAAGTCCTGATTTCTTAGTGTAAAGATGAGTATTTGCTGTTCATACTTTTCAGAGTCTTCTGGAATTTGGTTTCTTTCACACCTTTTATCATCGTTTCTTTTCGATGATGGGGTCATTCTTTGGGGTTATAGGTCTGATTTTATCTTTTTTTAGTTCTTTTGGATTTGCATATCGCAAAGTTGGTTTCGCTAGTTTCTGATTTGTACTTAAAAAGGCTTATAAACTTAGGGGTGAAGTTTATGAAAAAAGAAAGTTTGTCAAATCTTATCAAATATTAATGTCTTATTATCTTATAGTAATTACTATTTCACTAAATAAAATAATAACTGGATCAAATTTTGTTGATAAAATGAAAATTGTTAACAGTATAGAGGTTCTTTTAGGGATATTAATTGTTTAGAGAAATTAATGTTTCAATTCAATTTTTTTCAGAGGAGTTGAGTATAATGTACTTTTATTATTTTTTGCTTTTCTAAAAATATCAATTTTTCTTTTAAAAACTAAATTTTAATTTATTAATTATTTTATTCTAACTAATTACTCATTTTTAATTAACATAGAAAATAATATAACTTTTGTCACCATATTAATATGTTTTTGGATGACACATATAAGATTTTAATTATTTTGTATACACTTCAGCAAAATTCACTATAAACAATTAATCTTTTTCTCGAGTTAAAAAAAAAAACAATTAATATTTTTATGTAGACCTGAAGCAACAAAATTGGATAAGAGGAGTGACCAGCCAGATTCTAGAGAATATTGATATGAAAAGTAAGGAAGTGGTATTTAAATGTTGGAAAAAAGAAAGTTGGTTAGTGTTAGAAAATAAAAGGTCAAACCGTTAAAAGTCAAAAAGAAATGGCGAGACAGGTAAGAAATAAAAAATAAACAAAAACAAAACATAACACCATAAACACGACGGCCGCAACTATCGGGTCTTTCTCTCTCTCCCTCTCTCTGTCTATAAACCAAATCCAACGTCTCCGTTTCTTTCTTCAAACGCGTCTTCTTCGCTTCTATATTAAACCCTTTTCTCTCCTCTCATCGCCTCTCTTTTTTAGTTATTTTATATTTTGGTATCAACGAATCTTGATTGCTATATTCTTTTCTTCTCTTAGCCTCATTTGATCTGAAGAATCGAATGATGGATTATTATTCTACGCTAAGTTTGTGAAAGAACAAAAAAAAAAAGGAACTTTATTCTTTCATCCATCCTCGATTTTTCATCAGGTAATCCAATTGTTTTCTTCTTTCCTCGATTCAGCAGATAGATACTCGCTGGTGAGATTCTTCATGTGGATGATTTCATACTGAAATAAAGTTTGAGACTTTTTTTTTTTTTGTCCGAATCTTAAAAAGTTTTAATTTTTTGTTGTTTGTGGAATTTGCAGATTAATGTTGTTGACATATGTGAATGCGTGTTTGAATTCTGAATCCTGGGTCTGTGGAGTTGGAATTGACAAGAAGATTGGGTCTAATAATATTGTTATAAGCACTGATTTGATGAACGATTTGATAGCTGGTTCTTTTGGTTAGAGTGAAAGCTTAACATGTGAATTATGGTATCTACAACATTTAGGAGAATTGTGTCCCCTTGTTGGAGACCTTTTGGTGTTGGAGAAGGTTCGATTACTAGTAGTGATGATGTTAATGGCCGTCTTGATGGTCTCTTGTGGTACAAAGATTCCGGTAACCACCTCACCGGTGAGTTTTCTATGGCAGTGGTTCAAGCAAACGCCCTTCTTGAAGACCATAGCCAGTTAGAGTCCGGTCCTATTAGTTTGCATGATTCTGGACCCGAAGCCACTTTTGTTGGTGTTTACGATGGTCATGGGGGTCCTGAGGCAGCTCGGTTTGTCAACGAGAGACTCTTTCAGAACATGAGAAGGTGCACATCAGATCAACGAGGGGTCTCCCCTGATGTTATCACCAGAGCGTTTGTAGCAACAGAGGAGGAGTTTCTCGGTTTAGTGCAGGAGCAATGGAAGAACAAGCCACAGATTGCTTCTGTGGGAGCTTGTTGCTTGGTTGGTATTATTTGTAATGGATTGTTGTATATTGCAAACGCGGGAGATTCTCGCGTCGTGTTGGGAAGACTCGAGAGTCCGTTTAAAGAGATGAAAGCTATTCAACTATCGTCAGAGCATAATGCTAGTATTGAATCCGTGAGAGAGGAGTTACGTTTGTTGCATCCTAATGATCCGAATATTGTGGTCTTGAAACACAAAGTTTGGCGTGTGAAAGGGATTATACAGGTTTCGAGATCCATCGGTGACGCGTACCTAAAGAGAGCGGAGTTTAACGAAGAGCCGTTGTTGCCTAAGTTTAGAGTTTCAGAACGTTTTGAGAAGCCGATAATGAGAGCTGAACCGACGATAACAGTTCATAAGATTCACCCTGAAGATCATTTTCTTATATTTGCATCAGATGGTTTATGGGAGCATCTAAGCAACCAAGAAGCAGTTGATATCGTCAATTCTTGTCCACGCAATGTAAGTTGTTTACTTTTCACATCACTCTTCTCTGAATCTATTTAGCTGTCAAAATTTGAGCAAAATCTTTCTTTGTCATTTGTTGTTGGTGTCTCATTAGGGTGTGGCTAGGAGGTTAGTGAAAGCTGCATTACAAGTAGCAGCAAAGAAGAGAGAGATGAGGTATTCGGATTTGGAGAAGATAGAACGTGGCATCAGGAGACACTTTCACGACGATATCACCGTCATTGTCGTTTTTCTCCACTCTTCAAATTTTGGGATTCGAACTCCAGTCTCTGTCAGAGGAGGTGGTGACCTCGCATGCAATTCCTTTTTATAGTTTTACTTTTTTTTTTCTTTTTAACTCAAGAATAAACACAAAAAAATGTCATTTTATTCTTTTTTGCTTTCCATTTTGTTTGTTGCTTCTTTCATTACAAATGTTTTTTTTTAAAAGTTTGTTCAGAATTTCAGATTGTTGTCTGATACTTGTTTAAATTATTTTCCGAATCTCAAAATGTAAATTATATTTCCTTTTTACCAAACACTATGGTAACTTTTTTCAGTTATATGAAAAGTGAAAACAAAACTCTTAAAACTGAAGAAATGTGGCAATAAAAATCAAAACTTGTGGCTGGCCGTCAAATAAAGGTTTCATATAGAGAAATAAAGATCGTTCCTTTTTCCCGGGAGCTGAGAATGAGTGTCGGAGTGAGAGTGAGCGTGTGTTCATATTCATCGTTTGCGTTACCTTCGAGGGAGTTTTCTCTCCCTTCCTCGTCATCTCTCTATGTTGGTCGGAAAATTCTCCGGTCAAACCCCGATGTTGACCTGAACCGGCGGTGTAACTCCAACGGAACACGAAGAAACAAACCAGTATTGGCTGTGGTAAACTCAAGGTAATCAAAAGTACGTGCTTTCTTCTCTGGAAATACAATTTTAGATTCAATTGAGTTTTGTGCTTTTGCAGTCGTGTTCCGGTGCTTGATTCCTCTTCGGAACCAGTTCAAGTGTTCGATGGCTCGACAAGGTTTTTGATTTGCATATGATTTTGTCTCATTTATGGAAAAACTATTTACAAAGTAGAAGAGAGAGAGAGAGAGAGAGGGTGTTAATGTTTGATAGAA
Organism: Sisymbrium altissimum; assembly: GCA_900406495.1. Taxonomy (NCBI): domain Eukaryota; kingdom Viridiplantae; phylum Streptophyta; class Magnoliopsida; order Brassicales; family Brassicaceae; genus Sisymbrium; species Sisymbrium altissimum. The sequence goes on along the minus strand of OVBI01000271.1, from coordinate 30,596 downwards.
TTTTGGTTTCTTTGATTTGAAAGGTTGTACATATCTTACACTTGCCCATTTGCTCAGCGTGCGTGGATTGCTCGGAATTATAAGGTTACATTTTATTATATTATCGCTCATTCTGTTATAAGCTACGAAACTAGTTAAGATCGTTGATCAATTTTTCTGTTCCTGTGCAGGGTTTGCAGGATAAGATAGAACTTGTACCAATTGATCTCAAGAACAGGCCTGCTTGGTACAAGGAGAAAGTGTACACCGCTAACAAGGTGAAAAGATTTCTGCTTTGCTTCATCATCTGATGAGTGTTATAAGCCAGACTACCATAGGAGCTATATAGTGTCTTGTTCCCTGTTTATATACAGGTGCCTGCATTAGAGCACAATAACCGAGTCATAGGAGAGAGCCTTGACCTGATTAAGTACATTGACGCCAATTTTGAAGGGCCTTCACTTACACCCGATGTGAGTATCCATGACTTCTTTGTTTTGCTGACCTCAATACTCAATATCTTTAACATACATGGAACAACAATAGGGTTTAGAGAAGCAAGCAGTAGCTGATGAGTTGATCTCCTACACCGACTCCTTCTCCAAGGCCGTAAGATCCACATTAGCAGGTGCCGGCAATGATGCTGCAGGTAATTAGAATATAGAAAATATAAGATATTGTCTTCCTTCTGTGTTTGTACTTTGCAGAAAGATCATTTTTTATGTGTATGATTCTTCTCTTGCATTCCTTCAGATGCTGCATTTGATTACATCGAGCAGGCTCTGTCCAAATTCAAAGAAGGGTCTTTCTTCCTTGGCCAGTTTAGTTTGGTATTGACAATTATCCTTTTCAGTTTCTTCTACATTATCAGCTATTTGAGGCGAGTCTAAAATGGTGAATTATACAGGTTGATGTTGCATACGTTCCATTCATAGATAGGTACCGTCATATCTTAAAGGATGTAATGAATGTGGATATCACATCTGGTCGCCCTAACCTCACTCTGTGGATTCAGGTTACTCCATTTATTCAATTTTCGCATCTATCTTTCATCCTAAGACCAAATCCTCCTCATCTAATCTCTTGCTTCTCCTTTTTGTGCAGGAGATGAACAAGATTGAAGCTTACACCGAAACACGTCAAGATCCACAAGAGATAGTTGAAAGACACAAGAAACGCGCCCAAGCAGAAGCAGAAGCACGGCTCTAAGATAGTTCTCCGAATTTTCTCCATTCACAAGGATTGATAAGAATCAAATAAGAGATATTGTAACCAATAAAATTTGTTTTATATATAAATTTATATTGTGTCGGGAAAGTATTGGAAAAGCATCTACATGACAAGCAACAACTGTTTTTCATTATCTCAGAGTTCACGAGACCAAGTAAGTCTCCAACTAGAATGAAACTGCACCTGCTTGCTTTCTCCTTGCTTCGCCCATAAGTTCGTTCGTGCTTGCTGCTTCAATAAAATTCAGTGCGCGGCGAGCGAGGAATATACAAAACCAAACCAAGCTGAGTAACGATCCCAGTGCCCAAAGTTGAAAACAGAACTAAAGCATTATAAGAGTCTAATAATGCTTGCCCAGCTAATTTTGTTTTGTATCCAGAGACAGAAATTAGTCAGCTTTCTTCAAGAAGAAGAGGTAAAATGTCGCTGGGCAAGTCTTCCTTTCTATGTGTATATACTGAATGCAAAAGCCAGACAAAGAAATTTGGCTACTTCTTCTTTAGCAGTACTCTCATTATCTGTCTCATATAAACAACTAAAGACCATACTGAGAGCCCTGCGGATACATAGAGCAACCCAATACCCGACGGTAATAGCCTCTCAAAACATCTATCCCGGCTTGCAAGCAGTATCGTCAGCGCTACCATCTGCGTAGCAGTTTTCCACTTTCCCAAGCTATTTACAGCAACAGCCTAATAACATTATCAATACCATTTATATGAGTAAGTAACAAAAGGAGCTCTCAGAATACGAATGCATATATGAATATAATCACTTTTACCTTGGAAAGCTTGCCGTTTTGAGATGCAGCCCATTCTCTTACAGCTGACATCGTAATCTAGAGTGAAAAGAGTATTACATTACGTAATAGTTTAGAACACAAGAGCTGATAAGTGCAACTTAAATGATAATTAACAATACAGTAAACTTTCTATATCTTACCTCTCTACCAATAATGGCAATTGAAGGTACTGTCACTAACCATGGAACTGGTACTAAGACACTGGCGTCCATAGGTTTAGTGCACAGCAAAATCAATGTCGCAGCTACCATAAGCTGCATAAATAAAAAAAAGATTAACCTTTTCCCTTTCTACTACAACAAGGCAAACAAAAGAAAACGAAGATAAGCTAAAGGAAGAGACAAGACGCTCGCACCTTATCAGCCACTGGATCCAAAAAAGCACCAAACGCAGAACCTAATCTCATCTAAAAAGTAGACAACATCTCACCATTAAAGCTTACGGTTTCAAGTGTGGTAAAGAAGACTCAACAGAAATAAAAAAAGAGTACCTTCCGCGCAATATATCCGTCAAGCCAATCAGTAATGGCAGCTGCAATGAAAATACTTGTTGTAGCAGTTCTCCCCCACCAACAATCAACGTAAAAGGCTACACATTTCGGAATGAACATAATTACAAATCAAAATAAGGAAATGATGCAATCATCAGAAAGATCCAAATTCAGATAATTTAATCAGAAACATCAACCAAAGTTTAAGACTTTAGATATGAACAAGTGAAATCCCTTTAGATCTGATGATTAAACCATATCACATGTAATTCTAATCACATAATTCAGACTCGAATCAAAAACGTACTCGCGACGAGAATCGGGACGGCAGCTACACGGCCAAGGGTTAATACTGTTGGCAATGTAAGCACTTTAGAAGATAGCTGTGGCGATACTGGCAATGGCGACGAATGGCGATTGCCGCCACCGTAACTATTCTGATCCACCGTCAAGGCGTCACCTTTACCCATATCCGCCACAAGAGCTGATCTGTAAAAACTCGAGCGGGAGAGGACAAGTAACGTAAGGGCGGTGGTGGGCGACGACACCTCCCCTGAATCCGGAACCCTAAGCCTTTATGGGACACACAACGGCCAATAATAATGCAGCTTATGGTGAGATGCTAACGTGCGCCAACGATGACGGTAGCTAGCTTGGGGACGTATCGTGCGCCGTAAGTTGACGTCGATATTGTTATCGAAACAGATGCCAGGTGGCACCTTTTTATTTTTGCGTTGGAGTAATTTGGGCCTTGTGCTGAATGTCGACTTCGACTCTACTACTACCCAATATCTATTGATTTATTGGATTTTATTATTGTAAATTATTATGTGACAGTGACGTTGTTTATATGAAAATGATTTTTTTTTTCTTTAGTCGGCCAACATATTACAATGACTAGTGACATATTAAAATTTGTGACACTAATATTAAAAAATTTAATAATTAAAGATAAAATTAAAAAAATTAAAATAATATTTTTTAATCATATATTAAATTATAAAAATATGTAGATATTAAATTTAAAATTTAATATTTAATTTTTAAATAATAATTAATCCTGTATAAGTACTATCATAGTATTATATATTAAAATAAACATCTATCTATTTAATAAATTTTAGCTTTTTATGCTTTTTTTTACAGAAAAAATTCATTCGATTAGAACATTATATTAACATTGGACAATTCAGTTATTCACATGTTCATCAATCAAATCCTATGCAAGTATATACATTATTAGAATTAATTAATGCATATGCAAAGTTTCTCGGAGATGGGTTGGAATACTTTTCTTCGGTGTAAACTTCTCAAAAAAACTTCTCAAAAGCTTCTCATACAATCAAATCAAGTGCTTCAAATTGGTGAAAGAGGTAAATTACATATACGGTTTGTTTTGAATATAGTTCTATTTAAAACAAACAAACAAACCATATAGGTACGAGCTCAAATGAGTAACAAAAACTCAAATGCATTCGTGTTTAGTAGAAACCATTTTTTTTTGTTTTTTTTTTCTTCAATTTTTTCAGGATGCAAATCTACATACACCTAAAAAAACTAACCAACAATAGAAAAATCCTAAAAAGAAAGTACTTGTAGACGATTAGTACTTAAAGGCTAGTGATTGCAAGTATGCTCGGGCTTTAGAAGGCTAGCACCCATGGCTAAAGATTCCTCATCTTCTCGTTCCTTTACAGTCGTCACAGCTGCTTGCTACATAAGCTAATCGTATGTCTTCCATTTTCCTCAGTTCGGTTTCATCTACATCATCCTGGTTTTTCTTTAGTTGCAATAGCTTTAAATATGATCCCTAAAAGAAAGGAGAAAAACGAAGATGATCGTAACTGTTTCTTGACTTACGAGATATGGAAGATGATCAAATTCGTACGGGGTTGGATCATAGTCCCGGTCGAGTTTCTTGGGTTATGTTTTCGCCAAAGTTTCAAATACCAGTGCGAACGAAGAGATATTTCTCCTTCAACAGCATCTAGTTGTTCTTGAAGCTTCATTGCTTTCGTTCCTGTTTGTCTTTGATTCCGATTGAATCGTCTCAAGTGCGGCTTGCCTGTCTGCAAGTTTGGAATGATGTTCTTGTATTTCAAATCAATTTCCATGTTCTTGTATTTCAAATCATACTCAATATTTCTTGGTGATGTACGCAAAATCATGTCGATAATATCAACAAGAAAAATATAGGCAAGATATTGGGGATTGGTTATTAGAATTAAAAGTAAAAATTCAATGAATCATCTTCGCCTTAAAACCCATTTGTTAAGAAACTTGTAAACAATCGAGTCAGCAAGTTTCACTGGAGTTGCGCCGAGTCATCGCCTTGGTCGGTTTCTTTCAACGATCACAGGGCATTGAGATTAGGGATGACTACAAATTCCTTAGAGTCGAAGACGGTTTCAAGGCATTGCACCTCAATGTTAGCCTCATCGGAGTCATCGTCGAGTTGGGTTTTCCCAGTGGGCAGTGGCTCTAGTATCGTCATCCCTCTCTCCCAAAACCCTTTGCAAACCCATCTCTTCGGTTCAGGAATTATAATTCATAGCTTAGCTTCGTCATTGATAATTAATACTGATGAACAAACGCCTATGATCGAGTGCCAAAATTGAACCATCTTTTGAAAACCATAGGATCTCCTTATGTGTTTTTTTTTTCCCCCAACAAAATAGCAAATTAAATCGATTGCTAGATAGGAACGTTACAAAGCATGACGATTATCAAACTTGTATCACAAGATATAGTCTATACTAGTTTCAAGACTGATGACCATATCGATCTATTTTCCCGTAATTAATTAATTCCAAAGTGTGTAGTAGGCATATTTTACGTTTAGTTGGAAAAAAGAAATCAAGAGTGGGAGCATGTAAGTATATAAATCCTAACGACAGTTCTACACACAACTTGTAAATTAACCTTTATCAAATTTAAACATGAAAGCCCACTTGATATTAACTAATTCGTACTTAAAGTACGAAATAGACTAGAATATGTAACATGTGAAGAGCATTTGCATTTGCTTAAATGATGGATTATACAAATCTAAGACGAGGTTTTTTTTTGTTTACCAGATTTAGTTCCCTATAAAAGTTCTTTACCAACTCCTAAAGCAATTGTCCTTTACCGACAAGTCGACAACCATTACAATCCCCACAATTATTATCTTGCATTATTTATTTTAGATTTAACAGAAACGAGTTCACCGATGAATCTCTTCAAATCGAAGATTTTCTTGAACATAGATATGTTCTTTTAGTGGTAATAAAAAAAAAAGTTCTTTAGTTTTTGAATTTGTAGAATGTGTGGATAGAGCCCGTCTGAAGTTCGATGACGGCCATTCACACCATGGCAGACTGTTGTAGACGTAACAATTTGTTTGTTTACAATTGCTATGCCAAATATCTGTTTCCGAAAACTCCAACAACTGTAATGGCATGCACCGTTTATAAACGAGTTTGATTAATTGAAAGCTATATATGAAACCGTGAACCGGACATCAATCCGGATATATTTTTGGTTCACGGTTCAATTTGGTTCAACCGGGTTTTTTTATTTTTATTTAATAATATATATTTTATATATAAAAATATACAAAACAATAAAATAACTTAATTAATTTTAAGTTGATAAAAGTTTCCAAAATTCAAATAAAATGTCTAAACACTAAATCTTCAAAAAATTTAAAAATATAAAATAATAAAGTTCTATTAATAAAAAAATATCATGGTAAATGTATTTAAATATCAAAAAATTTTAAAGTTTTAATTAGAAAATAAAATTCGATTTTTTATTTGACCCAAACCAATCAGTTTTTAGGGTTTTGCCAAATTTTTAAGGGTTTTTGTGAATCAATTAAAATTTTGAATTTTTATAATATCCAAACCGGGATAATTACCGGTTCGACCGGCTGATCTGATCCGGTTTTTTAATCATTGGTTGTATGTATATACTGTATACTCAGTTGATATATGATTGGATATCTCTCTCTTTTTTTTTTTCTGTAAAGATTCCATATATTAAATTAAGATGGATTCGGGTTTGAGTAGTACACACCAAAAAAATCAGACTGATATGACTTACATGGAAATAAATGATTCTCTGTACTCTAACCTTTTTAGCAAAAGAATCAGCACAGTAATTTTGAATACGAAAGATAAATCTAAAAATATAAATATTAAAACGACTTCTAAGATTCCATACATAATTCATCTCTGTCTTGAAAGTAGGCCAATCAGTAAACTCCTTAATCATTCGAATCAGATTCGAACAATCCATCTCGAAATAGAATTTACAAGCTCCTCATACATATTTCTCTCACTTATACAAAAAATAATTAGACAGAATTTATAGCCACATACAAAAATTTGACATTATCTCTGAAACATATAAATTTTTTAATATTATTCACAAATTAACTATAGAAAACAGTATTCAAATTTTTTTTAAGAAACCAAAGTTGTATGTTGGTCATTACAAATAACAATTGCTTTTATAACTGTCAACTTGATAATATATGGATTATAACTGTCTACTTGATAATATATGGATTTATAGCTGTGTTTCAATTATAGGTAGATATAAATGTCGAAAAAGAGACTTGTTATTACAATTATCTTACACCAAAACCTATCAATTAAACTATTTTAAGATAAAAATGGTTTTTAAAACAATGACATATAGCCTAATTTTTTGCTAGATATCTCTGACAAAAAGACTGGTAATAGATATTGGAAGACAACCATGAATTCAAACACATATTACATCCAAAATAAGGAAGTGGTTAAAAAGTAGGAATCAAAAAGTAAAAAACTTTTAATGAGAGAGAAAGAAAGAAAAAAGAGACGTTTTGGGACTCTGGTGTCAAAGGAATCGACGCAGTCAAAATTTCCTCACATGTAATAACCTTGGTCGACAATCTCGCCCCCCTCTTTCCATGTGATTTCCCCACTCTCTCTCTCTCTCTCTCTACTGCAGAACTTCCTTCTCTCTCCTCCCTTCAAAGTTCAGTCGCGTAACGATGATCAACTAAAGGCTTTTGGATCTCTCTTTCCTTCTTCTCACCAGGCTTTTTTGGATCTCTTCTTCCCCCCGGTAAAACGAATGAGGATCGCCGCCGCTGCTGCTTCTAAGCCTCTCAATCCACTCGTCGCCTTCGAGCACAAGAGGTTTTTCTCCTTTTTCTTTTCCGCTTTCTCTCTCTCGATAGCTTTTCGCGAAATGTTGCATCTCCCCGATTACTAGAGTTTAACATTTCTTTAATTCGGCTTATCGTGTGCTTTTGATGTTCATTTGATCTTGATTTTCGAGTTCGATTTGTGTGATTTGTTGCTCTCAATGTGGCCAGTTTCGGGTGGTGTTAGTCAAATATGAGGAACTGGATTTAATTTTAGTTTAATTTTAGTTTAATTTTATGAGTATATGATGTCAACAGGGATGCGTATGGGTTTCCTGTAAGACCTCAACACGTGCAGAGATACAGAGAGTATGCTGATATATACAAGGAAGAAGAAGAAGAAAGGTCGGACAGGTGGAGCAGTTTCTTGGAAGATCATGCAGAATCGTCTGAGCCACCCGCAAACGATTCATCTGATAGTACTCATGCACAGTCTAGTGAAAGTGAGAAAGAAAAAGAAGATCTGCGTGCTGGCAAGTTAGCCTCTGATGTAGTAACTCCTGATAATGCGAGTGGAGGAGAAGGTTTCCCTGACGCTGAGAAGAATGTTCACAGAGTGCAACTTTGGACTGAGATCAGACCATCTCTCCGCTCAATTGAAGAATTGATGAGTATCCGTGTCAAGAAGAAGGTCGATTTATCTAAAGCCGACCAAGAGGATCCCAATGTGAAATCTTCGCCTTCATTTGATGATGCCAAGTCTTTTAAGGGAGCATCTGAGAACGATTCTGAAGACGAGTTCTATGATGTTGAGAGGTCGGATGTTCAGGATGGTTCTTCTTCAGATGGTACTAGTGTCTCTGGCATCCCTGTTGCTGCTGATGCAATTTCCCAAGTGTCTACATGCCCCTGGAAGGAAGAACTTGAAGTGCTTATTCGAGGTGGTGTACCTATGGCTCTCAGGGGGGAGGTAATTAATCTTCTCATATCTACACTGCTGCCTTCTCTTTCTATTTGATGTCATGCTCTAGCTCCATCTATATTTCGTTAGCCTTAGCTCTTGTTCAATCATTGTATTTACATATACCAACAACATTTCAGCTATGGCAAGCATTTGTGGGTGTGAAGAAACGACGTAGCAAAGATTATTACCAAAACCTTCTTGCTGAAGATAGTTCTGATAACAGCGTAGATCCGGAGGATAGGCAGCATGTTGATGATAAAGGTTCAAATACAGACTCCCTTGCTGTTGTAGAAAAATGGAAAGGACAGATAGAAAAGGTAGTACTTACTTATTCAGCGTTGAACCTCTCTATCTAGTTGTGCAGTGTTGGCTTTTACTGAAGTTGATTAGATTTTCTACGCCGTTGCTTATATCAACTACAGGACTTGCCTCGGACGTTTCCAGGTCATCCTGCCCTAGATGATGATGGTCGAAATGCTCTGCGACGTTTGCTTACTGCTTATGCTAGGCATAATCCTTCTGTTGGATACTGCCAGGTATTGGTTCTTAACCAAGATCATGATCCTTTATTTTAGTACCGGACATGGTAAATTAAGATTATATCTTGTTAATTAATATCTTGTGTCAATATAACACCTCCAGGCTATGAATTTCTTTGCCGCGCTTTTATTGCTTTTGATGCCCGAAGAGAATGCCTTTTGGTATGTTCACAAACTTGATGGATCTATCATCTCCAACTCCTTGTTTTTCTTTGAATATCGAACTGCTTGGCTCTGAGTTTAGGCTGCGTATCTATTACTTTCACATCTTCCGGTTGAACATGAACTGTTCTTAGGCCATTCATTATACTATTTTTTCCCCTACACCGATGTTATTTAGTTAATCTATAATTTCATTCGTAATCTTATTTTTCTGTGAATAAAGAAACTTCTCGGCTCTGTGTTTAGTTTATATCTATCACTTTCATTTTATCCTGCTTGAATTAACTGTAGTTTGGCTTCGTTGTATCTTTTCTTCTTTTCTAAACCAATGTCTCCTGCTAACTATATACTTATGATTTTAGGGCATTGACAGGAATTATTGATGACTACTTCAATGGTTATTATTCAGAAGAAATGATTGAGTCCCAGGTGATCATATGAGTTGCCTTTGCACAAATTTTGGGGCAGACTGGTGATAGCATCATGATAACATGTATCATTAGGTCCACCGAACTTCTCTTAATTAAAGTTACTGTATCTTGTATTCTTATTGCAGGTTGATCAACTAGTTCTGGAGGAGTTGGTTCGAGAAAGATTTCCGAAATTGGGTTAGTACCTTCACAGATATCTTGTTTCATCTTACAAAACGTTCGCAGTTATTACTAATGCTCTGTATTTTAATTTCTACAGTTCATCATCTGGATTATCTTGGAGTGCAAGTGGCTTGGGTTACAGGGCCATGGTTTCTTTCCATCTTCATGAATATGCTTCCATGGGAAAGTGGTCAGGTTTTAACCATTGCAATTAAAGCTGTCTTGTTTAAAATTGGGAACTGAGTAACTAACAATTTGCAACTGAGAACCCATTTGATAAAGAAAGATCAAGTCAGCTTATCAGTTTTTTTTTCGGTCGAAATGTTTGATCATCTTTCTCTTTGAAATTTGGGACTGAGAACCCATTTTCTTTCTAAATGTTCGTCTACTTGATTACAGTTCTCAGAGTCTGGGATGTGCTTCTCTTTGAAGGAAATCGTGTTATGCTTTTCAGAACAGCACTCGCATTGATGGAACTATATGGTACTTGATTGAAACTTGCAGACTTTCAGTGTCATCATCGAGACTGCTCTAACTTATGCTTTAAATTTCCTCAGGTCCTGCATTAGTTACAACGAAGGATGCTGGAGACGCTGTTACTTTGCTACAATCACTGACTGGATCAACATTTGATAGTAGCCAGCTTGTTTTAACTGCATGCATGGGTTACCAAAACGTACATGAAATGAGGTTGCAGGAATTGCGAAGCAAGCATAGGCCAGCGGTGATAGCTGCACTTGAGGAAAGATCGAAGGGGCTTCAAGCTTTTAGGGATTCGAAGGGCATTGCCTCCAAACTATATAGCTTTAAGCAAGACCCAAAATCTGTTTTGGTGGATTCTAGCAAAGTCTCATTGACAAATGGGAGTTTGTCTCGATCCGAGTCAGGATCAAGTAATGCGGAGGAAGTGTTAGTTAGCCTGACTGGGGATGGGGAGGTAGATTCTGTTCAAGATCTTCAAGCGCAGGTAATTTATCGTCCTTTCTGTTGGCTTGCAGATGTTCCCTTTAGTACACTTGTATGGTAGATAATTATAGAATAGATCACTTGATATCTACAGTTATTGATCCCCTTCTGAATGTTGGTTGACAACTTTTCCAGGTTCTTTGGTTGAAGGCTGAGGTATGCAAGTTGCTTGAAGAGAAAAGATCAGCTCTTCTTAGGTTAGTCCCTTTGCTCAATATATAAACTGACACTAAACGGTAGAATTTTTTTTTTCTTTCCTTAATATTCCTTAATATGTAATGTCTCCCAATATTCCTATATTATGTAGAGCTGAAGAGTTGGAGATGGCTCTCATGGAGATCGTCAAGCAAGACAACCGGCGTCAATTGAGTGCCAAGGTATTCCCATAAGCTTGCCATTTGACAGTTCATATCCCAACTAAGCATATGAGCTCGCATTTTGTTACTTGTCTCTTTAATATATCCATATTCTGAACACGAACATTAGTTTCTTCGTCAGTAGTGAATACCATCATTGCTTTCCTTTTTCTTTGTTCGTCTCTGTGCTGATCTAATTCGAAGGCTCGTCTGTGCTAAGTTAGTTTCGACATAGTCTTAAGATGTCAAATGCTGCTTGTTAATTGTTATAAATGTGAACATCAGGTGGAGGAGTTAGAGCAAGAGCTGGCCGAAGTTCAGAGACTCCTCTCTGATAAGCAGGAACAAGAAGGTGCAATGCTACAGGTTTGCATTTGCATGATCAACTTATTGGTTTGCTTTTTTTTTTTTGTTTATCGCTGATACAAATGCTGAGACTAGTTTATTTTTATAAAGGTCTTGATGCGGGTGGAGCAAGAACAAAAGGTAACAGAAGATGCACGAAGATTTGCTGAGCAGGATGCAGCAGCGCAGAGATATGCTGCTCAAGTCTTGCAGGTAAAAAACTTGGCGCTGACTCTTACCAACACAAATGTGATACTCAGTTTAAGGAGCTTTTACTGTCTTTGGTTATAGTTGTGACACGGCTCCATTACCCATTAGTTTTCGGAAAACAACCTCTGTATGTTCGTATTGACCCTTGTCTGTATGTTTGAAAGCTACTCTATTTCGTCTTCCCTGTCTGTCTCTTCTTGTTATCATCTTAGATAAACAAAAATTAATTGGTCTAGGAAAAATATGAGGAGGCTGTTGCTGCACTCGCTGAGATGGAGAAGAGAGCGGTGATGGCAGAGTCCATGCTTGAAGCGACTTTGCAGTATCAATCTGGTCAACTCAAAGCACAACCTTCACCACGGTTTGTTCTTCTAACCTGAGACAAATAAATTGTGCATATACAAGCATAAACATACGATGCGTTATGACGTATGACCTGCGTGTATTCTGAATTGGGTATACATATATGTATATAGGCAAGGGAACCAAGATTCGCCTGCCAAAAACATCAATGATCAGTCACCGGAACCTCCTCAAAGCAGGATCAGTTTGCTAGCACGGCCATTTGGACTAGGTTGGCGCGACAAGAACAAGGTTAGTCGTCTTCTTACACCTCAACATTGTCTTCGAAACCAAATAGATTCTTCTTTTGTTAATGCACAATCATAATCAGATAGTGCCATTTAATAAAGTTAATTACCTGCGATTGCAGAACACAACACCTGAAAAAAAAACTGCGGAGCATGTTAATGAGGAGAAGCCATCAACAGAGGGAAAAGAGACCGACTCTGAACCAAAAGACGTTCAGCTCCAGGACACTCTTTCCTAGGGTATAATAACCCTTTGAATCTCTTTTTTGTTTTCCACTAAATCTTCAAATCTTAGTAGGTAATACGTTTAGCCATGATAGCGTCCAGTCACCTTTTATTAATTTCAGATTGAAGTTCTGGACATAAATTTTAAATGTATTCATTTGTTGTTGGTTTGCTAAGCATATAAACGATAATGAGTTTTGAGCTGGTGAGACACAGGACGTGAATTGTGTATAGTAAATTATGTGCGAAGGAGTGATACCACGAATATTATAATTTATGAAGGTGGTACTCTTTTTGATCAAATGGTTGAGCTTTGTGTTCCATTAAGCTGGATATTTTTATATGGAAAGTTCTTATTCCTTCAAAAAACATTTGTGTGATGACCAACCAGTTATATGTATCAACAGTCTCCTGGTTCCTAACCTCACAAAATGTATGTCAAATTACAGTTTCGACACCAAAAAGAAGAAAAGGGTACGACCCAAATTTCATTATAAACCCAAATTAGCGCAAAACCGAAAGGTTAACAAAAATGGATTAAAACTTGGGAAACAAAGAGGTCCTATCTTCTCTCACACAAGCTTGAAACACAATTCGCATGGTCCTATTGAGAACACAATGATGGTTGGTAAAACACACATGATCTAAAGATAGGTTACGCCTTCACCATTTATAACCTCTCCAATACGATACGCAACATAGTCTCCATTCTTGGCTTCTCCAAGTATCCTCACAGCTGCCTCTGGGCTAACCACCATCACCATCCCTATTCCCAGGTTAAACGTCCTTCGCATCTCACTGTCTTCTATTCTCCCGGACTTTAATAAACCAAAAGGACAAAACAATCAGCACTTACATCGTTAAGAGTTATTTTGAATGATAGATATTTTCTCAAGCTTCAATTTCATTACCTGTTGGATCCATTTGAACAATGGTGGAAGTTCCCAAGCATCAGTGTGAACAACAGCACCCAAACCGTCAGGGAAGACACGGGGAATGTTGTCTGTGAAACCTCCACCTGTTATATGAGCTATCCCTTTCACTCCTCCTCTGCTGATTATGTCAAGTACCTGTGGATCGAGAGAGAGAGAGAGTCATGGAATTGGTAACCTATGTTGGTAACTTTCTGTTCACACCCAAAAAAAAAACACAAACCTGCTTCACATAAATCACAGTGGGTGCCATTAGAGCTTCACCAAGAGTAGTTGATCCACCTGGAAGCTCATCTTTCAGCGAGAGACCGCTTCGAGCCACGACCCTGCAAACAATTGTGGTGTTTTAGTTTGACGCCATTCAATATAGATAAAAGACTATATTCTTCATAATGTCATATTATCACTAATATAACTCACTTTCTTACTAAGGAGAAACCATTGGAATGAACTCCGCTCGATGGGAGGCCAATAAGGACATCTCCAGCGACTATGTTTTTCCCGTTTATAACATCAGTTTTCTTCACTAGCCCAACTGCAAACCCACTGAGATCGTACTCACCCTCTGCATAAAAGTCAGGCATCTCTGCAGTCTAAAAACAAAACCAACCGAAGCAAAATTATGAAACGAAGGATTCATAAACTAGACATTGTCAAAAGCTAGGACTTGGGTTCTAACAGTAAAACATACCTCTCCTCCTAAGAGAGCACAGTCTGATTGCCCACAACCATCAACAATCCCTTTAATGACCTGGAAACAAAAGCATTACATTCTTCATGTATATCGAGTCCTAAAAGCAAAACAATCAAAGGGGTAAAGAGATGAAACAAATAATACCTTCTCTGCAAGGTCTACATCGAGACGGCTAGTAGCAAAGTAATCTAGGAAAAACAGAGGCTTCGCACCAGAGGTAACAATATCATTAACACTCATAGCAACCTGCAACAAAGGAACAAAAGCTATGAGTTGTGATTGGAGAACAGTATAAATAAAGGTCAGACGAAGAAAAAAGAAGAAGACGGATTATGGATTGTTACCAAGTCTATTCCAATGGTGTGGTGGATTCCAGTCTCAAAGGCCAACTTAAGTTTAGTCCCTACACCATCCGTACCAGCTACGAGAAAAGAATCCCCTGCTCATATAAACACAAACCCAAACCCCAAACCAATGAAATTTTATTAAAAACGAAAACTTTCAACATGTTCAAAGGTGAAAGTTTGCAGCTTTGATGTATTATACCCAATGGATAGAGACCACCGAATCCACCGATTCCAGGAGCCATTTTAGCGATTCTTCTAACAAGCTCAGTCCCAGCATCGATGTCCACACCGGAATCTTTGTAACTGAGACTCTTGTTGTCGTCATCTTTCTTCGACATGGATAAAACTCTTGTTGTTGTTCTCGTCTTCTGAGGAAAGCTGACGGAGAGAGGTTTCGGAGATGAGGAGAAACGGTATCGATTGATGGAACCGAAACCGGATGAGAAGCAGCAAGAAGAAGAAGTAGAAGACTGCAAAATCCGAGCTTCCATGGCTTAAACAGCAACAAAGAAGAGTAGAGGAATAATCAAACACAGGTCAAAAAGCCAACAAGCTCAAGTGAGTTAAAAAGACAGTTTTGCCACTATGTTCGGAGAGAGCGTGATACTGAACAAAAGGAAATAGACAGTGAAAGAGAGTGAAAATCTGGTAAGGCCTACCGGAGGGAGACAGTGAGAGAGAGAGAGGCTGTGATTGAGGCGACGCCGGAAAGAGACTGAGAGTTTGAGTTTGAGTACGAGCGAGAGACAGAAGGACTGAATCCCAAAATAAAACAAAAAGGGCTTTAAAACCCTAAACACACAACCCATTACTATTTGATTTTTATTTTTTTTACTTACTCGATAAACATTGCAAACAAATACTAGATTTTATCAAATAATAAATTAGGGAAATAATTTTCCCAAGTATTTATTTTTTCAACGCCATCCATATTCAAATTATAAAGGTTTATTGCTAATTTTTTTGTTTTTGCTTTGAGTGAGGCTTAAAACAAAAGTCTTAAGAATGTGACTTGTTGCGATATTATCGCCAATCGCTTCTCAAACAACTTCTTTTGCAAAAACCAAAGAAAGTGAAACAAAAGATAGAAAGAAACCCAGTTGCAAACATTTCAAGCCATAAATCAGAAAAAAAAAAAAATAAAGAGAGACACACACATACATAGATATATATATCAACGTACTAATTCACAACAAAAGCCATATCAATCTTTCCCTTCTTCTTCACTTGTTCCATCCCTCACATTCCTACATCACAGCCAAACCAATCCAAAGTTTTTCAGTTCTATCTTGGATTCTATCCAAACTTGTTAGGTACATGATATATAAGAAGAGAGCCTTGGAGGCTTTACCTCCAAGATGATGTTAGGTTCCGAGTTTTCCTATCGAGTTGCAGATTCTCCAGCGCCGCTGAAGCTCTCATTACCTCTTCCGTCGCATCTTCACTGTCATATCTCCAACTGTGCTCGTCTTTTCTGTACCCAGAGGCAGGGCCTGAATAATTTTATTGAAATATTTCGTATCAAAATATCATAAATCAGAGATATTTCAACAAGAAAAATTCGGGAAAATAGGTAGGGAGATGATGACTCACCCGATGCTTGAGATGCAGAAATCGACCTGTCCATTAATTTAAAGATGAGTAAATCAAGCATGTGTGACTCAGAAGCAGCATGAAAAGAGTAAAGATGTTAAATTTGGGATAACATTGCCTTGGAGAGATGCGTACCTTCGTTGAGGAGGTAAGCTATCAGAAGCAGATGACCTGCGAGGAGGATTTCTGGAGTCAAGGCTTGATGAGGACTCGGTTTCAGACTCTCTCCTTGAGTTACCACCCATGGCCTGTGTTAAGAAATATTCAAACAAACAAAAAAAGAAAAGCTGGTCACTAAGCCTGATGAGAATACAGCCGTCAAATAATGATTATGGTTCTACTACGAAAGGATGGAATGATCCTTGGATGTGAAAAGAGAGTTCGCCAAATTTTGTTGCTCAAATCTCTGAAGTAGTCTACTCGCAAACTAAGACACTCTAATTTACTTAGAAAAAGAGTTAGGTAGTCTGTACAAAGTACCAAGATTTTCTTTAAGTTACTGTTTATAAAGCCTGAATGTAAACAACCAACATGCATTGCTCATCTTCACTTACAGAATAAGAACTGAAAGCACTAGAGCCTCGAAATATATTGTAATTTGTTTGAAGCCTCGTTGCAAAGCTTGTAAACAGAGAGCAGAAGTTATAGTAAAAATTCAATATTTCCTCTGTGCTGGATACATCTTCACAAGGAGAAAAAGAAAGATATACCTCGAACTTGAAGAATCCTTCAAGAACATCCAGAAGGAGGGGTCTGCTATCACCATTTCTGTTGAGCTCATAGCCACTGTTGCTACTAAAGTCGCGTAACTCAGACTTCCAAGAATCTTTTGGCTTTGCAGAAGGAATGCAGATCACGAGATAAGTGAGAAAAGTTCATCTACAATCCTGAAATTGAAATAAATAATAATAATTCAAAGAAAAGGAATTTAGTTGATTACCAAATTACATTCGGGTTGATAAACTTTGAGCGTGTGATTTAGTTGCGCCCAGTCCAAGTACTCGCATACCAACGCAGAAAGCAACCTGCCTGCATTTCAACATTTTCAAAAGTGATCAAGATGGCTTACTCAACTGGAAATAACCCTCAGTGTTCATATCTCGTGAACATAGAAGCAAGCAAAGTTCCGGTCTTGACGCATTTTGATTCGACAAAGGGGACACACAATTTGAACAAGGCAAATCGTTAATTAAGTACGGAAAAAGTATGTCGGGTCAATGAATCAAACGCAAAATTTCCAAACCAAGACATGCCATTTACATCTGAAACCATTCAATGAGAAAGAAGATGTCAAGGATGAAAGTGAAAAGAGAGAGATAAAAGCTAAAAACTTGGTGAAAATCCTACCGGAAGGAGAAGCATGAAGACGCCTAGCACGATCATTGCAACTCCCCAACAGAGCCGGAGGCAGACCTTCGTTGTTCTCAATCACTCTATCCTCTTCTTCTATAGCCTCAAAAACACTCGCACGTAGCTCAGCCTACAGAGCAACTAAACTATATCAGAGCTAATATATAAAGCAAGCAAGCGAACCACCTCCTCTTCAGACTCCTCACAACAATGAAATGTTGGACAATAAAGACTACAACTTTTTGGTTTAAAACAGACTCAAATTCAAAATGCGACGCAACATTGGGAATTCAAATGAGTTTTGTTCGGATTCCAGAAGCATAACTAAATTCACACAATCGAAATTCGGATCTGGAAACAGGAACCCTAAAGAAGTCTTTTTTTTTTTATAAAAAGAACTCAAGAGACGAGCTTAACACGCTAAGACGAATGTTCTTCTCCGGAACTAGAGGAATGGCAAGAGAAAGTTACCCGGATCTTAGCGAGAACACCTTTCTTCTCTAGGGTTCGAGTGACTAAGGTCTTGAGATCCATCATCTCTCTTGTGTAATCGTCCATTTTTGTGCCACCGCTAAAATTCAAAGTCAGATCAATCTAACAGATTCGGATTTTGGGTCACCGGAGACAATGCCGTTCGGAGAGAGAGGCGCTGCGTCAGCTAAAGTTGGCCCCTTTAGTTTTCTTACTTTTAAGTTTAAATCGAAGAAAGAGACAAAGAAGATATTTAATTGTTTAAATGAAAACAAAAATACTTATATTCAAAAATATTCCCGTAAGTTGTTACTTATCCGATTTAGGCAAATGATATTTCAGTAAGTTGTTTGGAGAAGAAGGATCACTTCAATACTCAGACCACTGATTAAGCATTCGTTACTTCTTAGTTGCAGATTCTTTGTGCTAAGACCTTTGTGAAGTTTGAAAAAAGAGATACTAGTACAATAATAAGAAGATGAGAAACAAAGTGAAAATTTTTCAATCACTTCCTAATGCAGCACACATTGTTTACTCTTTGTGAACCCAAAAAACAACTCAGTATAAACACTACTTTTCAGACAGCCAAAGTTTCTTAAGAATGACAAGAGAGGTTCGCCGAAAACATGTTAAAAGCAAAAAAGGTAACGACAAAAATCCAGTTTGCAAATAAAGAACATACATATATCACGTACACATGAAGATCATAAACTAAAACCATAAGCTGCATGTTTTTAGAATCCCTAAATCAATCCCTCCCTTCTTCTTCACTTGTTCCATCCCTCGCATTCCTACAACAACACACACATACACACACAACAACCAGCAACACAATCAAGCTTTTTCCTTTTTCATTTGTTTTCATTACCATCCAAATAGTTAGAGCCTTCAACGGTTCTTACCTCCAAGACGATGTCAAGTTCCGAGTTTTCCTATCAAGCTGAAGATTTTCTAGCGCCGCCGAAGCTCTCATTACCTCTTCATGTGCATCTTGATTACCGTTTCTCCAGTTGAATTCATCTTTTCTGTAACCAGACCCGCCTCTTCTATCTGGACAAGTCTTAGTTGAAATTTATTTGGTGTCAGACATCATGAAATATACATATTTTAACATATTAGTTCAAGAAAATGATGATGACTCACCCGACCCTTGGGATGCAGAACCCGGCCTGCCCATTAATCAAACAACAAACAATCAAGCAAAGTCTGACTCAGCTTGGCAGCAGCATGAAAGGAGTAAAAGATGTTTGATTGGGCATAACATGGTGTTGGAAAATATGTGTACCTTCGTAGGGGAGGTAAGCTATCAGAAGCAGATGATCTGCGAGGAGGATTTCTGGAGTCAAGGCTTGATGAAGACTCAGTTTCTGATTCTCTCCTTGAATTACCACCCATGGTCTCTGCCTTGCTCTGTAAAGAAAGAAAATGTTGATCATTAAACCTGACCAGAACATAGCGAAGACAAATGATAAAGGTTTTTACTGTGAAACATGATCCTTAGATGTGTAGAGAACTCGAGGCATGGAGTTCGCCAGACTTATTTCTCAAACCTCTCAAAGACATTTAATCTCTAACTAAGAAACCTAAGAACAAAAGTTATTTACTTGGAGAGAGGTGAGATATTAGCTACAAAGTACAAATTAAAGCTTTTCTAGAGATTGGTGTTTGTAAAGCTTGAACGTCCCCAATAGAATAGAAACTGAGAACGCATGCATACATATGGACTATTTGGAGCTTAGAAGTATGGCTTATTAGATTGTCAAATTGAGTTCCTTCTTTTCTGTAAACATCTTCATAGGGAACAAATAAAGATATACCTCGAACTTCAAGAATCCTTCAAGAACATCGAGAAGGAGCGGTCCGCTATCTCCATTTCTGTTGAGCTCATATCCATTGCTGCTAATAAAGTCGCCTAGTTCAGACTTCCAAGAGTCCTTTTGCTGTGCATAGGTTTTCAATCACAATGCAGATGACGAGATTAGTAAGAAAGCTGATTTTTTAAAAAAAATTCATCTACAATCTACAGAATGAGACAAACAAACAAAAAAGAGAAGGAATTACTTGATTACCAAATTGCATTCAGGTTGATACACTTTGAGCGTGTGATTGAGTTGCGCCCAGTCCAAGTATTCACAAATCAACGCAGATAGCAACCTACCTGAATTTCATTCCAACACTTCAAAGTAAGTCCCTACTCAACTGCACAACCTCAATGTTCATATGCCATGTGCACACACACCCTCAGTTAAATTATCTAGTATCGAGAGTATGGCACGGTTATGACTTATGAATCAAACTCAAATTGACTAACCTAGACAGGCTATTTAACCAAAGCACACAGAAGTTACAAAACACAATCCGAAACAGCAGCCTAAGATTTGAAGAAAAATTAATCATCTAGTAGAAGAAACTAAAGTGAAGCGAAAAGGAGAGATGAAAGCTAAAAAAATTGTGGAAAATCCTACCTGAAGGAGAAGCATGAAGACGCCTAGCACGATCATTGCAACTCCCCAACAACGCTGGAGGCAGACCTTCGTTGTTCTCAATCACTTTATCCTCTTCTTCTATAGCTTCAAATACACTCGCACGTAGCTCAGCCTACAGAGCAACTGAATTGTATAAAACTCCTCTCCAAATTCAGATTACACTTTTGCATTTCACATTATAAGTAAAATTGACAAACGAACAGACCAAATTTTCTAAAAAAGAAGGAAACTTTTGAATCAACATGAACTCTATCATGGCTCCTAGATACATACCTAAACAACATCAATCAGATATTCAATCGACAAACCAAGGATCTGAACCCACAAACCCTAAAAATGTACAATTGAGTTTCTATCTAAACTGAAAGGCCGAAACTTTGAAATTTCCATGTTCGTTTTTTTCATTTTGAAACAAATCTCTGCGAATTTTAAGGCGACCCATCGGAAGAAATATATAAAATCTCAAAACTTTCAAGTTACCCGGATCTTAGCGAGAACACCTTTCTTCTCTAGGGTTCGAGTGACTAAGGTCTTGAGATCCATCATCTCTCTTGTGTAATCGTCCATTTTGTTCCACCAACAAGATCGAATCAAAAGTATGAAAAAAAGGTTTGGGTTTTGAGAAATTATTGGGGTTTCCGCTGTGTAGAATTTGAAGATTGCCGTCGTGAGATGAGTGTTGCGCCAAGCCCCCGATTTTTAACGGAAGGTGAGTGAAAGAAAGACGTTGAAGAAAGAAAAACAACACATCTTGCAGGCGTTTTTACCGTTTTCCTAGATTACTCCCTAAATAGTTTTCACTTTGGTCAAAATATTTTTATTTGATACTATTGCCCCCGTAATTAGTTTTTATTTACTTTTTTTTTTTGGTTATTTTAAGAAAGAGTTTGTGTGACAGTGGAAGAAGAGTTGTTCTCGAGATTCAATTAGATCGTTGTAAAAGACAGACACCAACACATCTGAGGGTTCGGGGATTCCCTATAGGGAGATTATTTAAAATGGGAAGTTTGGTCCAATATCGTCGAGCAGATGACAAAGCGTTAAAACTACTTCTTATTATTGTCGGAATCACAAAAGGTTATGGTAGAGAACTTGCTGCGTCTTTTGGACAGATGAGGTCTCATGTAAACCAAAGATGAGAAAGAATCATATATAGTTGGTGTTTGAGCATCCAACAAGATGCGAACTTGAGGAAGTTGCTTAAGTTTCAAAAACTCAAAACTAATACACGTGTTGTCTATTTGCATATACAAACTTTATAGGATATGTCTTGTTTTGTATACGCAAACGGAAACAGTGGGAACAGTAAGGTAATCAAAGAGCACTTGTTTTCACACTCCGATTGGACTCAGGACAAGAGCATGTGCCATTAAATTAAAGTGATCCAGAAATAAATACGCATATAGTAATCGAAATCACTTTTCAAGTTATCATTCATCACAATTCTTCCAGAAGGTCCATGCACTAACTTTCGTTGTGTAAAATATGCCTTGAGAACAATTGTTACTTGTTTTTGTTTGCTTTAGTGTTTTGTAACTTTTTCTTATAATAGGAGAAATTCTTTCAGACTTCCACTTAAAATATTATTCGTTGTGTCCAGATGCAGAGTGCAATAATTTTGTTTTTTAGATCTCAGAGTCTCAGAGACATATGAGAAAACTATAATAAGTCTCTTTAATTTGAGGTTCTAATTCTATATATCTCGATGAATCCAAACAGGCAAGTACTATGTTGAGATTTTCAGAATGCTATTGCACTTCCGAAGTGCATCGTGAAAAATATACACAAATGTTTATATACGTTCCAAAGGAATAAGATTGTAGAATATACAGATTGTGCATGATGTAGTACCTTTTTGGTTTATGTAATAGTATACCACAGAGATCAAATTCAACAAACAAAGACATCTTATAACACGTAAAAGAGATACACATTTTTCTTTTTTTAATGAATGTAAAATTTATTCAATCAAAAATGACTTTACATCAAATGCTCTACTAAATTGTTAAGTTAATTTTTAAAGAATGAAAGAATAACAGAATAAAATAATAGAACTAACTAGTGGCTCTCCCGATTACTTTTCTTACTTCTAACCAAGTGATCATTGCATTTTCAAGAGTTTGACAACCTTCTCTTCTTAGAGATAGCAATTTGTTTCGAACACTTCTGTCTATGAGCTTAGTGAACGCATAGGAGGACATGGAGCTTCCTTTTTCCTGTGCCTATTCCGTTCATTCCAGAGACTATGAATCGAAGAGCATACCATAGCAAACATAGTGATGTTTTGGCCAGCGTGAAGAGATACACATATTATCCAGACTAGGACGATCGATACTGGATAATTAATTGACACATATTCTATCTGGTTGATGTCTGCTGAATTTGCCTTACGATATCTACTTATTTGATCTCTTTTTTAGGCCAACAACAAATTAAATATAATTCTTCAGCTTATTAATCGTCCTACTGTAAAGCATTATGATCGCCGAAACGAAAACGAAAATAATTTTCGTACCTACACTAATCAAGCGTAAACTATAAAATGTCCTATCCTGAAAAACAAATAGTGAATATATGGTAAGAGAATTTTTTTTCGTTGATTCACAAACTTAATATTGAAACAAGAAAAGTGGAACAAAAATCTTTTACCATCACTTTTGGTTAAATCTCAAAAAATTATGTGTTTACAAAATCTAAAAATTCTGTAACACATGTTGATGAAACAAACCTCGAATCAAGCTGAACTTTGGAAAAGAAAACATAAACCGTATAAAAAAACACGTGCAGGTAACAAGTTAATTATAAAGCAGCTACAAATCAAAATTTAACGAGCACGTCTAATTCCCAAGAAACGTCTTTTGGAAAATAAAACAATGATATATAGTATATGTTTGTATGAACTGTGTCTGTATAAGGATGTAATTGTGTATGTATATATGAACTCATCCTCATATTTCAAATTCTTGGAACTATTGCGCAAAAAAAACAGAAAAATGGTTGCGCCAGAATATTTTGTTAAAAGAAAACAAAATGAAATTCTATCGGGAGTAAAACCATATCATCACCTAATTCTAGTCTGTTTTTATTTTTTATTCATCTTACTTTGTTTTTACCCGTGTATTAGTTCTATGGTTGTGTATTTCAGTTACTTGAATTAAAAGACTACACAGTTCGAGTTATATGTGTCACTCTATAGCAGAAACCAAAAAAGGGTACCACGAACCAGAATTGGAAGAAATGGTTAAGAGCACGTGTTTGTTTCGAGTGAGGTATACTCGTCAGTTTTAACTATTTTTGGTCAATAAGAATCCGCTTTGGCTTTCGGAAACGAGGAAGGGCAGCCGCCACGTCGCCAAAACTGTTCCCACAGCATTATAACCATATGCGTCAAACATTAAACCAAAAAATGTCAAAACCAAAATTCATTATTTTTTATAGATTGCCAAAAAAAAACCATTAATTTTCATCAAAGAATATGGTTGAATTGAATCCTCAATTATTTAACGTTATAACGTGCTTCATGCGTTTCCATTCGTATCTCTATCGCCCTTTTAAAGACGATCCATCTTTATACCAACAACCCCCCATATTTATTAATCTGATCAATTGCTTCTAACTCGCATACATTGTCAAAATCTTTAAATTCACCCCAGGAATGTATATCGTAACTAAACTACACCTATTGCATGGTTTAATTAGTTTTTTTTTGGCACAACGTTTAATTAGTTAATAGTTAAAAATTATATATAGATTATTTACTATGCCCGCGATGGAAACAAACTTATGAATATGAATGACAAACTGGTTTTAGAGGCCAGAGATTTTCACCTTTTTAAGTATTTTTATTCTATTATACATTAATCTTAATTAATATTGAAAATTACAATTATAGTTTAAATTTCACAGCTAAAATATCTACAATTTAATATTTTTCCCAGTAAAAAAATTAAACCCAAGAGTTGCAACATCAAAAATCTTAGAAATAAATTTTGTGAATAAACATTCACAAATTATGTTTCGTTGCTGTAAAAATTAGACACGTAAATCCACAAAGTTAAAAAAGAAATTAACGGTTGTGACTAATAAATCTAGTATAACTGGTGAAAAGTTAGAAAAAATCAGTTTTGTATATAATAAACTGGTATAGTTAATAATAGCATAAGCTGCATAATTGATACAAAGTTAGAGCCGTAAAAAATATCTCAATTTAAGTAGAGCTTAAATTTTAAAGTTTAAAGTGTAGGTGACTTCAAAATGGATTATGATCATAGTGAATTAAAAATAATTAAGATGATTAAGTTTATTGTGCACTGCAAGTTACTTTGCAAAGAATTGTATTAAAAAGTTACTTTTACGATTTTACCTAATAGAATGAAATGAGATATCTTTTGGTGGGAAAACAAATACCAATATCTAGTCTTACCAAATAAGGAAAGGCCAGATTCCTTAAAATCAAATTTTCTTGCAAATCTGGATAAATTGAACGGCTGAGATTTATAAACCAGCTTATCATCAAATCTATCAAAATTATTGAATAAGAGATGTAGATTTGGAGTGATTGGTGAGTGGTTGAATATGTGACCATTGACGTAACCCCACTGTCCCTCTGTCTCCATTAAGGTTTCTCTCTCTTACTCTAAATAAATAAAGAAATAGTAGTTGGCATATTGGACCCATCCTTGATTTTGGGCCCCAACGTGTAAACATCACATCCTCTCTCTTATTCTTTAATTCATTGACTAGACACATTTATCAATTGTTTATGTTGTGGTCTAGATTATCTTTCTGTTCCTCCAATTAGTTGGAATGAAGGATGCAATCTCATTACTACAAAAAACAAAAAAAAGTTTGAGGAACGAAAGTGTTAAGGATGGTTAAACACTTTGATTATATGTATAGATTTTTTAAAAATAATCTTTGACCTTTTGTTTGGTTGTTATCCAAGTCCCAACTTTATTTTATTCTTGTTAATTGGATCCTCTGATTTTTATTCACGCCAGATGGTTTTATTTATACTTTGGTAATTATTAAATTTATTAGAAAGGTAGTAAGAGTATATTGAAGAAGAGAGAGTACAACAGAAGATCGTTAAAAACTTTTGAAAGAAAATAATTTTTTTATATAGAACAAGAAATCTGCCCGCCTGTCTAATTTATTTGCTATTCTTTTTTTTTTTGGGCTAATTTATTTGCTATTCTTTTTTTTTTTTTTGGCTGAAACTGTTCTTTTTTTCCATATATATATGATAGATCTTAAGTGTTTATTTCCGGAAAAGGGCTGTTCGATCTTGGCGAAAGAAAAACCTTGATTCTTTAAATGACGCATACAGAGAAACCAATATTTTACACGTTGTAGATATGTACGGCGAGATCCAAGATCCCAAAGTACAAAAAAATCCCTGGCCGTTAGATTTTTGTCATATCTTGAAACGTTGGAAACTTGGAATCACACGAGGGACCTATCAATAATTGAGACTCGCTAAATGCCAAAACGAGATGAATTAGAAAGAAAAATATGACCTCTGATTATTACTTAGGAACGGTGATGGTAGGTCGGTAGATAAAGCAACGTGTGTATGTGGACGGGTTGATTACTTGATTTGTTGAATTTAATTAAATGCTCGAAGAGAGAAAGAATTTTATTTATTTCGTGATTAAAGAACTATTCTTATGCTTTGATCATGATTAAGAAAAAAAATTACAAAGTCAAGTTTTCAATATAAATTAAATTTTTTTTTAATTTTATAACATAATTTTGTATAGTGTTTTATTGGATGTTAGCCACGTTATGTGTATTCTGTCTACTACTGTTCTGCCTCATCTTTAATTTGCATTTTTCTGACATGCATATATATGAATTCGTCGTGTCTGATTTTCTTAGTTATGTCATGACCAGAGAATAAGGAAGGTTTGAATTTTTTAGTTATATTGACATGCCTTGAGCACAAAAACAATACTATAGAAAGAAACAATAGAACAACAACGCAAAATTTGTCGCTATTCGCAAAAGTTTTGTCGCTAAATAGTGTTATCGACGTTATTTTGGAGATCATAATTTCATTGATACTCATTAGTTGCTGGTCACTGTACGTCTGTAATTATTATTTCTTTTTCTTGTTAAAAAAGGTTTAATTTAATGAAACCCAAAAAGCAGCTTCAGAGAGGTTTCTTTAATTATGAACCAAAAAGTAGAAAGAGAAAGGAGGACCTGATGGTAGGATAATACAAAGATTAAATGGCTGAATTCATTTTGATGGGATTGATCAAGTTTCGAATAGACCGAATCAAATGTTGAGAAGAGAGGGATCTGTTTGGTCGAGTTTGTGTAAGACCAACTCTGAAATTCTGCAAAGTTTTCTTTTAGGTTTTAGGAGGTCGTCTTCTTGAGTCATCTTCATTATATCACTAATCTTGTAAGATTCCCCGTCTTCCGTAGCTTCTTTTGAATTAAGGATAGCGTAGACAGAAGCAGTCGAATCGATGTTGAAGCAGCGCCGTATGACTGAAAAAATATGACACATACATATATAACAATATTGTTGCTGATATTAACATCAAATAGGACAAATAGTCAAATAGTTAAACAACCACTGCATTATTACGTACATCAAAATGAACGCAATGGATTGTTTGGACTAGGATCAACCATGATCGACATATTTATATATCCACGTATTTGACTATAATCACTTTAATACTTCAGGATTAATTAGTATACATTTCCTTTTGTCGTTTAAAGCTAACATACACACAAAAACTAACGGACACTATAAATCGGCTAATTCCTAATATTGATAGTAGGATGCTGAAAATTTCAGAGATTGACTTTATTGACGGGACTGTCTTATTTCTTTTTATATTCTGTCCTCTTTTTTTTTTTGTCGACGATAAGGCTATCTTATTTAAATAACGTACACTTGGCAATTAAGAAGAACTTATAATCTTACAGACAATTATACATTAATCGAGCATGCATTAACAATTTCTTCGGCAGTAGACGCTATATAATGTTTGAAAGAATTAGAAAAACATAGGAACTACTCTTCAACCAATTGCAATAAACCTACATTCTTTAAGGTTTGACTTTGGGTTTTATTGATATTAAAACATCATTAAAAAGAAATTTCTCTAAACTATACATGGTGCCTTTTATGTTCTTTAAAACTTCTCGATGAATTGATCAAAACACAAAGATGTAATATAAGATAGCCAAGTAGCAGTATTTGACGGGAAATTAAAATTATTTTGTAACATATACGAGGTCTGTACCTAGAAGGCTACAGCATAGTATCCCCCATGTTTTTTTTTTTCTTTTTTACTCTTGATCTCGTTTAACTTTCTTACCTATATGGTGGCATTGTTCATGATTTGAACTACTAGATCGAGTTCATTAAATGGAAAGAAATCATTAAAAATTAAATAAATATAATTTACATTATACTAATGCGTTGAATTTACAACATTAAAGTGTAAAACTCATCGTACAGCCCTCTACGGCTCCCATAATATTTAATCAACAATAAGAAAAACTAACATATATATTAGATACATCGGCAAGGCAAGTACATTTATATTATTTAAAAAAAAAAATAAATAAAGAAGAGAAACTTGAAAAGGCAAATAAAGGGCAAGTGTATCCAATGCAACCTTCACAGTGAACACGTCCCACGTTCTTTTTCTTCCTTCTTTTAGAACCCTCTCTCTCTCTCTCCCCCCATTTTGCCACTTATCCTCTCTCTCTGTCTCTCTCTCTCCTCTATTCTCTCTACCTCACCGGAAAAAGAAAAACTAGAGAGATAGATATATATATAATACGACGCAGTTAGAACACGATCATGTTGGACCTCAGCCTTGGAATCTTCTCTAACTATGAAGAAGATCAAGATCGGAAAGTACCATTAGTCTCAATCGCCGGTGAAGAAGAATCTAACCTCTCTTCCTCCTCCTCCTCATCCACAGATTCTGCCGCCGGAAAAGCTTTCATCACCTTCGGAATTCTCAAACGCGACGATGATGTCGTTCCTCCTCCTCCTCCTCCTAAAGAAACCGGAGATCTTTTCCCGGTGGCCGATGCTCGCCGCAATATTGAATTCTCCGTAGACGACAGTCACTGGTTAAATCTGTCGTCGTTACAGAGGAACAAACAGCAAATGGTGAAGAAGAGCAGAAGAGGACCAAGGTCACGAAGCTCCCAATATCGTGGCGTCACTTTTTACCGTCGCACCGGTCGTTGGGAATCTCATATTTGGTATAACTAAATAGAATTAAGTTTTTGTTTTGTTTTTAATAATCAGTACTATTCAACTATTGCTATATAAATCTCTAATTTTGTTTTCTTGGACTTGATGATTTGTAGGGATTGTGGAAAGCAAGTTTATCTGGGTAAGTATACATCAAACTTTTTAATTATTGGGTCATCTTAATTACGTGTGTGTGTGTGTGTGTGTCTGTCTATATATAGGCATAAACGATGAATTTCCAACTATCATATTTTGTGATAAATTTACTTTTATATGTTGTCTGACAACATCTGTTAACAAGTAAAAATGCTAAAAAAATGTCAACTACCGCTAAAAAGTTAAAAAAGAATACCCATATATTTATGTAAAAGACAAAACATACTAGTAGACTATTACAGCTCATATCCGATGTTTGTTACTTCTATATCGTACACGTTTTATTGAACACAATTTTTGTTGGTCATTTATTAATCTTCTTCCTTTTTAACCTAATTTTCTGCTTTAACAGGCGGGTTTGATACTGCCTACGCAGCAGCAAGGTACAAGAAAATTTGATATACATACATAGACATAATATACATATATATATAATATAATATTATTTGCGACAACAGTCGTCGCTTTAGTATTGTTTAATTTTGTCAACATAAACGCATTATTGTTCGTTGAAGATACATTAATATGACTATATAAATATCAGGGCCTACGACCGAGCTGCTATCAAATTCCGTGGTCTAGACGCAGATATCAACTTCGTCGTGGAGGATTACAGACAAGACATCGATAAGGTTAAACATCTAATAGTGTATATTATACATAAACGTGATAAATACGTCCCTTGCAATATATGAAGCTGACTTATTTATTTGTATATTTTTGTTTTTCGTTTGTCGAACTAATTATGGATCTTAAATTCTCAATTACATATATAGATGAAGAATTTAAATAAAGTGGAGTTCGTACAAACACTTAGGCGAGAGAGTGCGAGTTTCGGAAGAGGAAGTTCCAAATACAAAGGCCTGACTCTTCAAAAATGCACCCAATTCAAAACTCATCACGATCAGATTCATTTCTTCCAAAACAGGTACCATTACTCTTATCGAATCTCATGTTACACCACTTCATTAAAAACATTGAGTACTTTCATATATATATATATATATTGTTACACATGCACGTACAATCTTATCTTAATTTTGGAGATCCTTAATTAACAATTTTATTATTTTTTACTCAATCAAGTTTAAAAGTGTTTTCTGATTACTTAAATAAGTTGGTTGAATTTTACTATTTACGATATAATTGGAAAACACTTTCCACTAGGCGGATGGAATATGAATGGAATGACAATATTCCTCTAACCACCTATCTTCTGTTCATCCATATTCCATTTGTTTTATTCTATTGCTTGCCATTCAAAAGCCTAACTCTCTCTTTTTAAAGATATCTTTTAGCTCTAGGAAATTTCACAGTTGCTACGAAAATTACAACAAACCAAAATTTATTTAAATATTCTTGATCCAGTCAGCTGATCATATCACATGTCTTTATTAGTGTTTATATAGTATGATCCTTGTCTTTTCTTTTTTTTTGTTCAAAATTTTAATATGATACTTTATAATTATGTTAATTATAATAAATTCTACTATTAGTAAATAATTTCAATAAGAAAGTAAGTAATTTGGCCAATAATAATAATAATAATAATAATAAGAAGAACTTTATATTTTAAACTTGTTTATATAATGCAATATAAAATTGATTTTAGTACCCCTTTTTACTCATTTTGTTAAGATAACTACATTGTTGAAAACTTGATCTATTTTAAAAACCTAGGTCACACTAAACAAAACTGTTATAAAAGTTCAGAATTATGCGATTTTTTCTACTCTTTTTTTTTTTTTTTTTTCAAAA